>RJWJ010026225.1:0-23190 GCA_004363605.1 Indri indri
GGTTCTACCCTCAGAATACATTCATTCCTCCACTACCACCCTGGAGAAAGTCACTATTTCTTGTCCAATTAGCAAGAGCCTCCCACCTAGTGCCTCTGCTTCCATTATTGCCTCCTTAAAAACCTATTCTGGAGCATCACTAGAGTGATGCCTAGGAACATGGATACAATTGGGTCACTGCACAAGGGTTCCCCATTTCTCGCCAATGAAAGCCAAAGTTCTTGAATGATCCACAAAGACCTGGTCCCAACCCCCTCTCTGATCTTGCCTCCTCCCCTACACTGGCCCCTGGCAAGCTCCTGCCTTGTACTCTTTGCGTTGGTTGTTTGCTCTGCCTGGAATGCTCTTCGAGTACCTGTGTGCTCAACTCCCCAATCGATTTTACGTCTCTGCTCAAATGCCACCTTCTCACTGCTGTCCACCCGATCACCCTACTTAATACTGCAGGCCTCTTTCCACTGCACCCCTGATCTAATTTTCTTTTTGATTTTTACAAAGCACTTATCACCCTCTAACACACTGGGGTAATTTCCCTGGGTGTTTGTTTATTTTCTATCCTCCCTCCCTTTGCGTTCACTGATAAATCTTAAGCAATATCTGGCATATAAGATATGCTTAATAATATTTGTTGAATGAATTAATTTGTGAGATTGGAATAACGGAAGAGCAGGTTTTGGAAGAAAGATGAGTGTATTGTTTTGAAACTTTTATGTCTAAAATGCCTATTAGATATCCAATTGGAAAGCAGTAGCAATTATATAATTGAATGTATGATTCTGGAGTTCAAAACTAGATATAAACATATATAGAAATTATTAAATGTATAGGAAAAATATAGAATGGATGAAATCCGCTAGGGAATGAGCATAGATGGGAAATATTTAGAGGGAGATGTAGTGAAGACTGAGAAAAACAGCCAGTAAATTGGAAGAAAAAGTATTTATGTAGCTTTGAAGTCACGCAGTTCTTTGTAAATTTCATGAAGCCATGAAAATAGAAGGATTCAAGCAGAAATCCAAGTAACTAATTAATTAACATTAATTAACTTATTAATTGAATCCAATTAACCAATTAATTAACTAATTAATTAACAGGACTAGTACATAACTATTTAAAGCTTATATATGTGTATTTTCATGAGGATAAACTGTGACATAATAATTTATAAAACTAAAAAAGGAAGATATTTAGGACATTTCAAACAGGTGATTCAGTTTAAAATCTAGAAAGAAATCTAATCCCCATCTAATCCCCATCCTGTTCCTAAATTCAGATAGTGACCAAAGGTCACAGTTATACTTACTAGTGAATAAGTGTCCCTTTTGTATGCACATAATTTGCACGTATGGCACCAAGCTGTCACAGATGCCTGGGGAGTAGCATTTCAGGTGGCTTCAGAAACAGAAGCAGGCATCAGGGCCTCAAGCGCCCACAGCTGACCCTAAAATTCTCCCTGGGTCTCCCCTCCCCCTCCTGTCCCGCATCACTGATTCTCCCTAGACTCGCTGACACACCTTTGTTTGAGATAGGAGACACTGCTCCCCTCTCTACAACCTTAAAGAAGCTTGAAAGAAGTGATACTTACTTAAAAATTTAGCTTAACCAAATAACTATTACTTTGGAGAGAACTGTTCTGAAAGCTGAGGTAAACTATAGTTCTAACAGAGGGAAAATTGGAATGTCCTGTGTTTTAGGTGTGGCAAGATGCTCGCTGAGTTCTGGAATCTGTTTCCTGATCATTGCTTCCAAAGGTCCTTTCTGGCCTCTACAGAGTGACACTATTTTTTTTCCTGCTTTCTTCTATCTACTGTTCTGGGGCCCCTCAAGTTCTTGGTTCACCAGAAGGAAAAAGAAAATGCAGTCCCCCTGAGTGCTCTCTGGAATTCTGGTCCTGTAGTGAGTGGTTGCCCCACCTCTCCAGAAAGGTCCTGGGGGGTCTGTTGTCGTGACGCCCACCCCCTGCATTGTCCCCTGTCTGTGTCTGTGTGCTGCACAGCTGGTCTGTGCCATCTTCCCCACATTATTCCTCAGGGAAGCAAGGCGCCTTCATTTGTTGTTCTGAGCTTGGATCTCAGATGATCCAAGTGACAGACATCCAAGTGACTTCATCTTCATCTTGAGCTCCTCAGCAGGCATCGCCTTTCTTTCCCAGCCAGAGGCAGAAACCCAGCCCTTCCCATCTTCAACCTCTGAGCTCTCTTTGGATCCTCCCAGTAAATTACTCTTCCAGGCTTCAGAAAATCTCCTGTTCTTGGATCGTTGCAGAACAGAGATTACTGCTAAGTCATATGTCAAGAGAATGCACTCCTTTCCACAGAGTCCCTAAGATTCACTCCAATATTTAAGGAAATAATTCTCTGGGCTTTGGCAATTGCAAACTGATTTAAATAAGCATTGAGTACAATATTGATATAATTCCTACCAAAAGCAGGGGGGTAGATATTTTTCCACAGTGTCCATATGCATCTTTGCTTTTAATAATACAGTTTAACATCCTGACTTATACAATCATATAAATATGCTTTCGAAACTGAAATGAGAATAAAAGGATGTGTTCATTTACACTTCACATTCTTCCAAAAATAACTCGAGGCAGAATATTATAAATATTCCCAATTACGTTAATAGTTGGAAGCATGTAACATTTACTAAGAACTGAGAATTTAAAGTGAGCTAAATATCGGAGAGAAATTAGCTCAGAGAAGGTCTCCAAGTATTCAAACATTGATTTTTCACTGCAAAGAAATACTGTTCCTTTCCTTACAAAATTAATTAAGCTCTGTGTTAATTAATCACTACGCCTCTATAATGAGAGGCTGCCAATCACCCTGTCAGATTGTTTACGCTGAAATCCTAGCTTAATGTTCATCTAGTTAATGATCTAAGTTAAATTTAACCCATGTCTCAGGACCTCAGACATAATTCCAAATCACAACAGTGATCATAACTTTAGAACCCTGTTGTGCTTCTTTCCTTCTCCATGAAAGTAGCCAAGACCCAGGACTTGCTGAGGTTTTGGCCCGGGAATAGCCCACAGCTCAAAGTTAGCTGAATCTTCTAGGAATATGAAAATAGAGCTCATATACAGAAAGACTGTGCATATTTCCTTATCTGTCTCATACAGTTATACATTTGATAAAGAGTTTCTTTTCTACTATCAACAATAAAATTACTAAATTATTTGATACCTTTCTAACTAAAAAGTCTAAAAATTGGGATAAATATGCCATTAACATAATAAAATATGAATGATGGTTTTGATTATAGTGCTGAGTTTATTTTTTTACTCAAGAACTTAAGAATTTTGGCCTATTACCTTTCAGTGACTTTTCATCTCTTTTACTGTGTTACAGACAGATGTACCTTGGAGATATTGTGAGCTCCAGACCATCGCAATAAAACAATAAAATGAGTCAGACAAATTTTTTGGTTTCCCAGTGCATATAAAAGTTATGTTTACACTGTACTGTAGTCTATTAAGTGTGCAATAACATTATGTCTAAAAATAAATGTACATATCTTCATTTTAAAACTTTACTTCTAAAAATGCTAGCAATCATCTGAGCTTTCAATGAGTTGTAAGCTTTTTGCTGTTAGAGGGTCTTGATGTGACGTTGATGGCTGCTGACTGCTGAGGGTGGTGGTTACTGAAGGTTGGAGGGCTGTAGCGATTTCTTAAAATAACAGTGAAGTTTGCCACATTGATTGATTCCTCCTTTCACGAAAGATTTCTCTACAGCATGCAATGCTGTTTGGTAGCATTTTACCCACAGTAGAACTTCTTTCAAAATTGGAGTCAATCCTCTGAAACCCTGCTGCTGCTTTATTAACTAAGTTTATGTAATATTATCCTAAATCATCTGTTGTCGTTTCAATAATATTCACAGGATCTTCACCAGAGTACATTCCATCTAAAAAAACCACTCTTTGTTCATCCATAGAAGCAACTCCTCATTCATTCAAGTTTTATCATGAGATTATAGCAATTCAGTCGCACCATAAGGCTCCACTTCTCGTTCTAGTTCTCTTGCTGTTTCTACAACATCTGCAGTTACTTTCTCCACTGAAGTCTTGAAACCTTCAAAGTCTTCCAAACTCTTCTTACTGTTGATATTTTGACCTCCACCCATGAATCGTGAATACTCTCAATGGCATCTAGAATGGTGAATCCTTTCCAAAATGTTTTTAATTTACTATTGCCAGACTATCAGAGAAATCACTATCTATTGCATCTATAGCCATTCAAAACACATTTCTTAAATAGTAAGACTTGAAAGTCTAAATTACTCCTTGATCCATGGTCTGCAGAATGCATGTTGTGCTTGCAGGCATGAAAACAACATGAATCTCCTTGTACATTTCCATCCGAGGTCTTGGGTGACTAGATGCATTGTCAATGAGCAGTAATATTTTGAAAAGTTTCTTTCTTCTGAGCGGTAGGTCTCAAGAGTATGCTTAAAATATTCAGTAAACCATGCTTCAGGCAAGTGTGCTGTCATCTGTCATTCAGGCTTTGTTTTTCCATTTACAGAGCCAAGGCAGAGTAGATTTTGCATAATTCTTAAGGGCTGTAGTATTTCCAGAAAGGCAAATAAGCATTGGCTTCAACTTAAAGTCACTACCTGCATTAGCCCCTACCAAGAGAATCAGCCTCTCTTTGAAGCTTTGAAGTCAGGCATTGACTTCTCCTCTCTAGCTATGAAAGTCCTAGATGGCATCTTCTCCCAAAAGAAGGCTGTTTTGTCTACATTGAAAATCTGTTGTTTAGTGTAGCCACCTTCATCAATGATCTTAGCTAGATCTTCTGAATAACTTGCTGCAGCTTCCATGTTAGTACTTGCTACCTCACCTTGCACTTTACTGTTACAGAGATGGCTTCTTCCCTTAAACCTCATGAACCAACCTCCGCTAGCTTCCAACTTTGCTTCTGCAGCTTCCTCACCTCTCTTAGCCTTTACAGAATTGAAGAGAGTTAGGATCTTGCTCTGGATTAGGCATTGACTTAAAGAAATGCGTGGCTTATTTGATCTTCTATCTAGACCACTAAAACTTTCTCCACATCAGCAATAAGGTTGCTTTGCTATCTTATTATTCATGTGTTCACTGGAGTAGTGCCTTTAAATTCCTTCAAGAACTTTTCCTCTGCATTCACAACTTGGCTAACTGGCACAAGAGGCCTAGATTCCGGCCTATCTCAGCTTTTGCTACGCCTTCCTCACTAAACTTGGGCATTTCTAGCATTTGAGTTAAAGTGAGAGACATGTGACTCTTTCATTCACCTGAACACTTAGAGGCCATTGTGGGGTTATTAATTGACCTAATTTCAATATGGTTGTCTCTCAGGGAATAGGGAGGCCCAGAGGACGTGGAGAGGGAGAGAGGTGAGAATGTCCTGTCGTCAGAGCAGTCAGAACAGACACAACATTTATCAGTTAAGTTTGCTGTCTTATATAAGCACAGTTCATGGTGCACCCAAACAATTACAATAGGAACATCGAGAATCATGGATCACACACCACCAACACAGATAAAATAATAATGAAAAAATTTGAAACGGTGTGAGAATTACCAGAAGGTGACACAGGGACACAAAGTGAGCACATGCCGTTGGGGAAATGGCACCAAAAGACTTGCCCAATGCAGCATCCTGGTGTCAGGTTCCAATCAGCCTAGTTGTGCTAACTGCAACCAGGAGGCTGGGGGGGGGTTTCACAATGACTCAATGGCCAATTAAATGCTCTGGAATTCACGGTTTATTGCAAGGCTTTCACACACCAGCAATCATGCAAATATATTCAACACACCCAGGCAGTAAGTAGTAAGAGAGAGGGGGAAGGAAGCAGAGCCTGTAGCTCTGGGGACCAGCCCACCAACTGAAGAACCTGCAGGTCCAATTGTCCCAAGGAAGACTGACCAGCAGGGGGCGTCTCTGTTGTTCTCCCGGCAGAGCTTCCTGCAGCCACTGCCTGATGGAAAAGAGGCCTTGGCATTCACAGGGGCAGAGCTTCTGCAGGCACCTGGCCATGGTCAGTCTCTGCAGTTTTTATGGTCCTCAGCAAATGTGTTCACAGCCACCATCTCAGCTGGCTTTTGGTTTCACTTTCACTTTCAGTTAGGTATCAGGGATGCCTGGCCACGGCAGGTGTTATCATCACCGTAGTCCACCCTACATATGCTTATCACTTTAAGAAGCCATCAATTTCACTGTAGGCTGAGTCACATGTCATAAGTGACTCCATTTTGAGACATTTAGGATCACAAAACATTATTATGTATCATAGGGCTGCCACAAACCTTCAGTTTGTGAAAAAAAAAAAATGCCATATCTACAAGCTCAATAAAGCAAAATATAATAAAATGAGGTATGTCTGTACTTACATGGAGCCAGTTTCCTCAAAAATGAGAGTGATAGGATTCAAGAAAGTTATCTTAAGGAAATGTTAGTCTCTCTGGCACTTAAGATTTTAGAACTAGATTAAAACAAAGTCTCAAAAGGGTTTCTTGGACTGAGTCTTTGGTTAAGCCTCTTTGTGTGATGGAAAAGCCGTTCAAAGCAAAGCCTCAATGGACTCACACAACATTTCGGCCACTTCCATTACATTGCATGGGCAACAAGCTCCTTGCAAGTGGTGAGCTATTTTTGGCATTGAGATTTCCATTCCCGTAGTTTTCCGTGGAGCATTGACACAGGAGTGAGGAGGGTGAGGGAAGGCCTAGGAATTCAGGAAAAGAAAAGATCACAGGATACAACTGGCCTGGGAACTAGTCCAATCTGTGGTCAAAGAAGAGCAAAGGGCTTTACTAGGTGACCAGTCTACAGTCGGACCACATCTTTGTCGGACCACATCTTTGAGTTCAGGGTCAGGCAATGGTTCAAGCAGCACTGTTCAACAAGGCAGCCACAAACCACATGGGACAGCTAAGCCTCTTTCACCCTCAGAAAAGCTGGCCAAACCTAGAGTCAATACAGGAGAGACTACACAAAGGCATGAACACCAGGAGGCATGATTCACTGTCAGCTTTTACTATAATGATTTACCATAGATGGGTAATGCCAGGTAACTTATTGACTAGAGAGCAAAATGTAAGTAGGGAAACAATAGCAAATACTACTTGAAAAGTAAACTGCCATTATATTTTGGGAGGCCTGAAACTCTATGGCAGGAATATACACTTCATTTGGCAGCTCACAGGGAACCATTGAATGTTTGCAATAGAAAAGTCCAATATGCATAGACCAGGACAGTTCTTTGAGCTAGAAAATCAGTCGACAATCTTAAGGAACAGACACCAGAAATTCTGTCCCAAACCAAAACAATTGAATGAATTAACTAGTAGGAGTGCACAGAATCAAAGGAAAAGCTGAACAACTAGGCCTTGGGAAGAAGAAAATCCCAGGTGGCTCCACTGGACAAGGGATCTACAAGCAGGACTCAACAGACGTCTCCCCAAGCCACTGCTATTACAGGGAGTCAGCTCTAACCATTTTTGTTATCTCCACAGAAAATTCCATTTTCCAAGAGACATAATCATATTCATCAACATGTGTAAATTGTTCATCATTTGGCTGACGTTGGGAAGAGCATCTTAGTCAATAGTCCTACCAAGAATGCATGCAGTGGGGACAGATTGTTCACCAAGAAATCCCCAAAGACAGGTACAAGACTGGTCTGGCACCGCGACTCTTAAACTCAACCTCAACCCCAAACCACGCACTGGGTGGTCAGAGAAAGCCAACTCCTTCTTGCTGTTCAGGGTCACCCTATTACTCAGACCATATCCAATACTATATTCCATCTTCTTGACCTCCAAACCCATTTTCCACCATGGTTTCTTCCCCTCAGTTTGATTAAGTAGATAGTGGGGGGCCTCCAGCTCTCCCACGGGTGAGGGACAAGTATCCCACTTCAGTAACCACAGCAGGAGGGAGGAGGAATACACAGCCAATCAGAACTCAGCATGCTAACCGCAAAAGCGGCTGGAGTTTCCCAGAAGAAGGAATTCTTAGAAAGGCAAGCAACTCAGGTGCTGTAGGTCTGCAAGGTGACCAAAAGTAACCTCAGGCCAATTATCACATCATTAGCATAAATCTGCATTGCGGTTTTGCCCTCCCCGCCCAGTGGGCTTTCAGAAAGGCTCATAGGAAATCCACATGCATAGTAAGACTTGGGTTATGTAACTAATGGCTGTCCATCAAGGTGACACATGAGCTACACCTGCCAGGGAGGGTCCAACCCAGACAATATAAAATAAACCTTTAGTTAATAATCAGGGCCTCCGCTAGCAACAATATGTACAATAAAATTACATGAATACGTACAATAAAATTGTGTGTCAACTAAAAATAAAAAAATAAGTATACATTTATTTCCCAGTATTTTGAGGCAGGACCCAAATCTTTGAGTAAGTGACTGGTTACTGATCATCTTTAGGCATCTAAAGGAATCATCTCTAGGCATCTTGATTCTAAATAAACACATCCAAAAGGGTATAGTCCAAAATGTCCAGCTTTGGTTCTTTTCAAGAAAAGTAAGAACTTAAACACACTTGTGAAGAAATCCAAGTGCAAGATCCTTCCAGATTTTCACTGATTTTTCTAATCCATTAGTTTCTTTATCCTTATCTATTTAGGGAGCAAAAAATTTCTTAGCAATTCATCTTTGAGTCTTTTTCAAAGCATTCAACCTATGTTTCATAAAAACAACTATTCTTTTTTATACTACTTCATCAGGTCACATAATATTTAAATAAATCTCAAAACTAAAATGTAGAGTAGAACTGGCATAAACAAGTTTGGTAAAACATGTAATTGACATTTAGTAAGCATACAACTCACTAATGTGAGTGGAGGATCTGAGGTTCTAGAGAGTTAGTTTACTAGCTGCCAGGATCCAGAGGCAGTGAGCGTTACTGATAGATGTTATCTGTGGAGTGGACACTAGAGAATAAATTCAATGAGTCAGTAAATGGGGTCACATAAAGAATTTCTTTTGTAGATTCTGTGCTAGCTTGAAGGATGGCAGAGAACCAACAAATTGGTAGTACTGTATAACATGTTTATACAGTTCATTAATAAACTATATTAAACCATATGGGTTTTCTTTTTTTTTCTTACATGTGTAAGTCATTTATTTAGTAAACTTAAAACTTTCTTCAAATTTCTACTAGCCTTCTTTTCATCATTACAAATATTGTTTACTTATTGTCTGTTTTCCAGTTAGAATCTATGAGCAATTGTGGGCGCAGAGACTATGTCTATTTGCATCACTTTTGAATTCCTGAGGCCTACATCAGTAAGTCAATAAATATTTGTTTAATGACCAATGATACTTCGTCTTTACTAAGGCCAATTTTCCAGCTCTCAGCAACTATACTTTAAATAGTTCTCAACCATCTGTGTACTGATGGTGTATTTGCAAAACAAACAAATAAAACCCCATTATACAAGATTTGCAGATATTTATGTAATATCACAGGGTGATTTTCAATATAATCAGAGATGTATGCCAGGATAACCCTTCCTCAATAATATGTGCTGTAATCAATATGCCTCCTTTTCCACCATGAACCCCACCGCCAGTGACAACAACCACAACTACAAATTTTCAAATGTTCCTTAAAAATATGAGTTTGGGAATGTTAATTTCCTAATAGTTCAGAGGCTAATTTCCAGGCAGTAATTGGATCATGAATGATGGTTTTAACTAAAAAGTAAAGACTTGTTATATGTACTGATCAGGAATTTATTATTATGTTATTACAGACAGTGGGATTTCAGAAGAAATGCACATAGGCAACACCTGTTCTGAAACATTGTTAATATCAACTATTTCTCCCTCCATTTTATGCTTTTCAGTAAATGTAAGTGTTACTGGCCTCCAAACAGAGGTTTTTCCAGGTTCTTGGTGATCGTTGGAGAAAAGAATTCCAGGATGCACCACATAAGCCAAGCAAGTGCCAGCTTTTATTGAAAGCAAAAGTACGCTCTGAGAAGAGAGAGAGTGGCCAGGTGGATAGACAGCAGCTGCACTGGGAAGAACTGGTTTTTGGTATTTTGAAGTCTTACTAATTGAGGGGAGGAATATTCAAGGATAAGGGATTGGCTTTTACTAAGAATTTGGGTAGTAATTCCTAGAATTGGGTTCCCTCCCATTTTCACACTTTGTATGGTTGTCTTGGAACTGTCATGGTGATTTCAAGGGTGGAGAAATCTTAAAACCAAAAGTTAAATGATATCATAATTATCCAAGGTTCATGTAAGGTGGCAGAGATAGCTGACAAGCCGGTGGCAGCTGGCTCTTGCCTGTGGTTATCAGCCCCCCTAGTTAGCTTCTGCCTGGGGGTTGTTTGCTTTAACACCTGTACCCACTCTGCAAGCCCCTGTGTCTGGTCTCAGCCTTGTCTCCTACTCTAACATAAATAAGCAATACAATGGGTCATGGTTTTCTCAAAGACCTCTCAATAATGTACTAAAATATATATTATATAAGGTAACAAAATTTCATCATACAAATATTTCTTGTCTCTTTGTAATGGTTTTATTTTCTCATTGTGTTTCGTATGTAAGACCTTCAGCATGGAGTTCTTCAATGCCTATCCATAGCACTGGGAACATTTTCTTCTCACCTCTCTCCCTCACCGTCCACAAGTTCTTATTTTTGTTTCCTCCTTGTTGTCCCATTAATAGCTGCATCACAGAGCTCCTTTTATGTCAAATTCATTGACTTTTTCTTCCCTCCTTCCTCATCTGTGCTTCTCCACATGAACACACTATAAAGGAATAGCAAAAGAAAGTAAAAATAGATGTTCATTTTAGAGAGATTACTTTGACATTTGTGAAAAATTCCACCCTGGTGGAACACAAGGATTGTGCCCCATGCACTGTTGCTGACTTTTTTGTCTGCATCAATACCTTGATCTAAGAACATAAAATCTGTAAAACTAAAAACTTTTCTATCCCTTCTCTCCCCAAGTGATTAATATCATGCAAAGGAACAGAAAGTCATGCAGTGAAATTTTCTGAGTGAGGAACATTTCCTGTATCCTTCATTATTTTTTAGGTAACCAATAAGTTAAAACAGAGCATTTAAAAAGCAAATAAATAAGAATGGGAAATAAACAAATCCAAAGTATAATATTTAGCGTCATATTGTTCTTATGATACAAGGATAACTAATCGAACATACGAATAATAACTGTATCATTTTTTAAATAAAAACTCACTAACTGGAGCTTTTTTAGTTCAAATAATTACTTTAGCTAGTCCATTTTTGTTTGTGATAAAATTCTTAAGTATCAGTTGAGGTGAATGTGGTCTCTCAGGATCCCTGTTACAAATTTAGACAGGACAGGAAATATGACAACATGTTGCCACCTAGTGGACATTTCACAAAATGTCTAGACATCCTGTTTCCTGACACAAAGTACTTAGGATCACAAACTGTAGGGCTGAGGGGAACTTAGACACCATCTCAAAGAGCTCTTGTGTTTCACATGATCAGCTTAGGCTCTAGACTCATCAAAATTTAAATTGTAAAATCAAATATGGAAATCAGAAGATAAAATGCCTAATGTGTATTAAGCACCTATCTTGTGCCAAGCACTAGGCTAAGTGCTTTACCCGGATTATCTCATCTGATCCTCACAGCAACCTTATTACTCTTATAACTGCTTGCCCTTTCTACAGATTAAGAAACCAAGGCATAGGACCAGGAAGTGGCTCACTCAAAACCACTTGGCCCTGAGCTGTGGAGGTGAGCTTTGAAGAAAGCTGCCTCCCTCCAGAGCCGGGGTCCTCATCTGAGCAGAAGTACCTTTCTTGGTTTATCATGTGCAAAACGTCACCACTGAACCTCGGTTTATAAGATACACAGCACTTTCTGGGAGGGGCGATTTTATGTTCTTTACTGAATGCATGTGAGACTTGGAAGGGGCTCCAAAAAAGCCGTCAAGAGGCCTCAGGCCAGTGTGTGCTGCGTGCCGGAATGACGGTGGCAGCGCTCTCATCGTGGGGTCTGGGAAGTCCACTCCCTCCCTGCTCTTCTGACAAAGCATCTCCCGTTGCCAGAATTCAAACTTTGGCGGTCACAGTTTAAAAGCTAAAAGCAGAGCAAGTGAAGACCTGCCAGGCCTCCCGAAGCCAAGGCTTGGACCTGGCGCATTCTTACTTCTGCTGTATTCAGTTGGCCAAGGCAAGTCACAAGCCCAGCCCAAATCTAAGAGCAGGGACAAGGGGAGAATACAGTTTACCTCTTTACTGAAACTGCAAAATCACATGGCAAAGGGTACAAATTCAGGAAGAGATGAATATTTGTGGCCATTGATACAATCCGCCACACCCTTCCAGCCCACACTCTGCACTGGCCCTAATTCATAAGCCAGTCTCAAGTTCCAAGCTCAAGTTCCTAAGCCATCATGTCCCAAATGTCACACTGTTCAGGCACGTCTAGGTTCAGTGGGGTCTCTAGCTCCAACCGATTGCTGCGTTAGAATTAACTATGCTCTGAAATTTGACACTACAGCAATTTCATAACATTTCAATTACCTAAGGAAAAATAAATTTAAGGGATATATAAATAGACGAAGAAATAGCTATTTTATAAAGCACCACTTTATGCCCAGCTCCATGCTGGAGGCTGGAGGTGGGATGCAGACACAGTTATCACTAGACTATAATTTTCTCAGGACCTGAGCACGAGGTACCCAAGTTACAGAGTCGAGGAAGGATTTCAAAAGACATCAAACATGGTAGAAGGTGGAAGAGCATTTGGCTGAAGACAAACAAGATAAAACAAAACAAACAACTGGAGGTTTATATGCTGGCAGTCAGCCCATGACATATACACATGTATACCAACAACTCTTTTGTGGTGTGTATACACTACACCAACACCTACCAGCACCATCCTCTCCCCTCCTCTCCTGTTTTCTCGGATTTCTCTTTAAATAACTTCTTTTCTTTTGAGACCTACCCTGATCACACAGTTCAGATTCATTTCAGTTCTATAAAGAGAGAATTTGGAAAGGGCTGTGTCATAAAGAGTATGATTTTACACTTACATTGAACCACAAAACTGCTGAGGCTGGATACAGATGTGTAACACAGAGGCCTAGCTCTCAAAGAACTCGCGATGCCATTGGACTAGCACTCGGAGCCCACAGTAAACAGGACAAGACAGAGTGGATTTGAAGCTAACTCTAATGGTGTAGACATGGAGCTCTGGGGAGGAAAAGTACAACAATTAAGAAGACACAGTTCCTGCCCTGAAAATTAGCCACTGCCCCAGTGGATTTTGAAATTATCGTGCTAATAAATCATGTTTAAGACCAAGCTAAAACTACTGCTTCTCCAGGAAGCCTTGAGTATTTTCTCCAATCTCAGAAACTACTGTTCCCTGAATTCTTAGAACACTCAGAATCTGTACCACATAATTGAACACATAATTGTATTTTTTCTAGTAATGCTTGCTGTTTTTTCAGGATGGTTAGTCTTCTACTTCAACCAGATTGCAAAGCCGCTAAGGCCTGGGAACATATGGGTCTGCATAGAATTGAATGAGACCTTCAAGATCATTCTGTATAATCTTTTCATTTCTACGGCTGGGGAAATCAAAGACCCACAAGTTGCGACTTGTCCAAGCTCATACACCTACTTAGTGTTTAGAAAAACTCCTTAAAATTCTCTTCGTTTTTATCTCTCCTTGATTGATGGGGGAAAAGAATGAGTGTAGCTTTTTTCAAGGACTTTGTTGTGCTGTAGTATATTGTCTGGGATTTTGTCACCTCAAGGAGTAGGAGTGGTAAGAGACATAACCCTGTAGTTTGGGGATAGATTGTTTTGAGAATGTAGATCAGCTGTCACTCTGTGCTGGGCAGCAAGACTTAAATGTGGAAATGGTGGGATTGTAAATACTGTATTCAATTCTCTCTGCCAGTGCAGGATGAGGTGCTAGAATCCAGGGCTTTTCTCCAAATGGGATGGCTGAGGAGCGGTCAGTGAGAAGCAGCAGTTAGCATGTGAGCTGGGCTGGCGAACCCAGAAGAGAGAAATGGGAGCTGTCTAAGAGGCTGAGTCTGGAGGTGAGAGAACTGTGCTTTCTCTTTAGAGACCTGAGATGAGAGATGCATATGCTTTCTAGCCAGGAGCCTTGACTGGTCCCAGGGGTCCCTCCCTCACCAGTCACATTCGTTCCTAAGCTAGAGATACCTGGGCTTTGATTGTCATTAGCCCTGATAGCAAAAGTGGGGGGAAATGTCCAGATAGATCATTGCACCTTTGCCATTTTTTTCCACTATTTCCAAAAAATAGCCCATTTTAATTTTTTTATTTAAGAAAAAAGATTGACATGGTTTGACGAAAGTAGCTGCATTAAACAGGATTAAAATGGTCCTCCTCTAACCTTCTATCTATTTAGAAACCACTCTGGAACACTAGTATTCCTTTGCGTGAAACTGAACTGTCCGTTCAGTCGGATTCCTCTCCAAAGAGCTGAAGAAGAGTCTGTAATATGATTATTTTTTAGTACTTTAACAGCTTTATGGAGGAGCTTTATGTTAGTTTATTGGAACCAACATAAAATAAACTGCATATATTTAAAGTATACGATCTGACTTGGTAAGTTTTGACATACGAATACATCTTGAAACACCAAAGTTTCCCTTTGTCTTTTTGCAATCTCTTCCTACCATTCCTGCCCCGAAGTCCCTAGGCAACCACGGATATGCTTTCACTCACTCTAGATTAGTTCACATGTTCTAGAATTTTCTATAAATGGAATCATACAGTATGTACTCGTTTTGCTTGGCTTCTTTCACTCACCATAATCATTTTAAATTTTCTTCACGTTCATCATGTACTTCATTCCTTTTTGTTACTAATTAGCATTTCATTGTGTGGCTACATCACAGTTTGTTTATCCATTCAGCTGTTGATGGACATTTGGGTTGTTTCCAGTATTTGGCTGTGACAAATAAAGCTGCTTTGTACATTCATATACAAGTTTTTGTATAGATGTTCACTTTAATATCTCTTGGGTAAATACCTAAGAGTGACATGACTGAATCAAGTGGTGGGTGTATGTCTTAACTTTTTAAGGAACTCCCAAACTGTGTTTCCAGAGTGGTTGTACCATGTTGCATTCCCACCAGCAGTTTTAGATCTAGTTCTCCCCATCCTTGCCAGCACTCAGTATGGTGAGAGCTTTTTCATTTCAGCCATTCCATTAGGTATGTGGTGCTATGTTATTATAGCTCTAATTTGCACTTGTCTAGTGACTGATAATGATGAACATTTTTTCATGAACTTATTTGCCAATCATGTATCTTCTTTGGTAAAATATCTGTCCAAATCCTTTGCTCATTGTTTAATCGAGTTGTCTGTATTCTTATAATTAAGTTTTGAAAATTCTTTATATATTCTAGATTAAGTTTTTTATCAAATTCATGATATGCAAACCTTTCTCACAGTCTGTAGCTTGATTTTCATTCTTTTCACAGTGTCTTTCCAGAGCAGAAATCTTTAAGTGTGATGAAATCCAATTTATCAATTTGCTTTCTTATGGATCATGTTTTTGACCTCATATTTAAAATTTTTGCCGACCCCAAAGTCACAAAGGTTTTTGCTTATGATTTTTTTTCTTTTTCTAGAATTATGATGGCTTTAGGTTTTATGTTTAGGTCTATGATCCATTTGGAGTTAATTTTTGTATATTTGGTGGATACTAATCAAAGTTTACTTTTTTTGCATGTGGATAATTGTTCCAGCATCATTTACTGAGAAGACTATCTTTCACCAATATAAATTGCTTTCACACCTTTGTTGAAAATCAATTGCCCATATATGGGTAGGTCTATTTCTGGGTTCTTTATTTTAGTCAAATTTCAGATAAATTTGTCTATCTTTATGTCAATAGCATTTTTCAATCACTGATATTTTATAGTGTCTTGAAATCAGGTGGCATTAGTCCTCCAAATGTGCTCTTTTTTTCCAAAATTATTTTGGGCATTCTAGGTGCTTTACATTTCCATATGGATTTCAAAATCAACTTGTCAGTTTCTACTAAAAAACCTGTTGGGATTTTGATTGGGATTGTATTTAATCTATCTATGCAATTCTTAACATTATTGAGTCTTCTGTTCAATGAACACAATATATCTTTCCCTTTATTTAAGTTGTCTTTAATTTCTCATAGTAATGTTATGGCAATGTTATTTTAATTTCAATTTCTGACTGTTCATTCTAGTATATCAAAGCATAACTTTTATATTGATTTTGTATTCTGCCACCTTACAAAACTTGCTAGTTCTAATTTCTTTTTTTTTTTGTAAATTCCACAAGATCTTCTACAAAGATGATCATGTTGTCTCCAAATAAGGACAATTTTGTTCCTATCTGTCAAACTGGATATCTTTTATTTCATTTTTTTATTGTACTGTGCTGGCCAGAACCGGTCGGCCAATGTTGAATTCAAGTGCTGAAAGTGGATATCCTGGTTTTTTCTTTGATCTTAGGGAGAAAGCATCTAGACTTTCATCATTCAATAGAACATTATAATTTCTGTAGATGCCTCTTATTAGTCTGAGGATATTTGCTACTATCCAATGCCCTTTGACTTATGAGGTTCTTGTCAGCATGCCTGATGGGAACATGAACTACTCATGATCCTGTGTGAGCTCTGGGCAGTGTTCTATGAAAAACCTGCAGCCCTCTAGTGGGTCGAGGAAGTTCTTTTCTATTCCTAGGCTGCTAAGAGTTTTTAACATGAGTGAATTTTTTCTGATGCGCTTTCTGCATCTCTTGATGTTATCATGGGTTTTTGTGTGTGTGTGTGTGTGTAGTGTGATAATATGGTAGGTTACATTGATTGTTTTTTGAAGTATTCTTTTTATAAAAAGAACAGGGCACCATTGCACGAAAAGGTTCTACAGCCTCACTCATCCTCAACAGGCAGCAATGGGGCAATTGTGGTGAATACACCACATGGTGATGTTTTCACTAATGAAGTGATGCTTTTGCCTGCCGCCTTGCAGCCAGCTTGTGGTCACTTCTGCTTAAGAAATTCTCACGAATGCAACGGCAATCTACGAGAGTTGCTTCTGAGACTCTGCTGTTGTGTATGTTGAATTTCATTTCATTTCATTTTCGTAAGTTATTAAAAAATGTTTACCCACTTCTCAGTGGAAAAATGGAAAGAATCCGATATACTAACACCAGGCCTATGAATATATTGAAGACCAGATCTCCCATTTCTTCTGAATAAACTTATTTTTTTGTTTCTCAGTTGGGAACCTCTAGGGCGGGATTGTTCTGGAGAAATATCTTTCTTTTTGAAGTTGTAGAATGTTAAGACATTGGTGATAGGGATTATTACTGCCCCTTCCAACCTAACCACGCAAGCCATTCCTTATGTCCCCCGCAGAGAAGCCACCAGATGGGGAGAGATGTGTTTGAGGTATCTATTACTGGAATTCAGAATGAATTTCTCCGTATCACTAGGGGCTAGATGCCATCAAAATATTGCTTAAAGTGCTTTATACTAATGCAATAGGGTTTAAATTTTTTTAATTTTGTTTTTCTCAGAATGTACCCCTTCATGCTACTACTATAGCATTAAATGTATAGGATGCTTCCAACGACTAACTGACAGAAGGGTTTTTAGAACTTAACTCATGTGTAGGTTGGAGACAGCCTGAATATTGTACTAATACATAATCCTAGCACATATATGTTTTGTGTATATTTAACAATATGTGAAAGCAGTTGAGATGGCAATGAAAAAAGAAACCTAGGTTTCTGTGCTGTAAAATGAAAATTGTAAGAAGAAAAAAATCTCAGACTGCTACTGAACTCTCTGAGACAGCCAAAGCTGAAATTGGTTCTGGCAAGGCCATTACGGGGGTAATTGTCCAAGAGAATGTTTTCTTACACAGGAAATTAGAGACAGGGAAAACATTATTAAAACTAAAAATTTGTGGATTTTTGAGTCTGCCAGAATGTGTAGCAGCTATTGTATCCCCTTATGGGATTAACGACTAAATTGAATTTTAGTGAGACTCAGAATTTGAGCTGAATTTCAAGATAAAGAACCTTCGAGGAGAAGGCAAAAAAAAGCAGAGAGCTTCAAGATGTTGTTTGATACACTGAACCCCTCCCCCCAAATCACATGTTTTAAGAAGTTACAAAAAAAAGGTAAAGTAGGGATTTTATTGCTTATATTAAATTAAAGATCAAAATGTTTTGATTGGTGCTTTTGAAAAATCTGGTCATGGTTCTGCACCAAAATTCGCCATATGTACGTGATGATAGAAGTTAGATATGACAAGATATGAAAAATATCTGTCACTAAATCTTACGGTTAAACTCTGTAGCAAAATGTAGAATTGATTCACTAATTCAGGAATGCGAGTGTGTATTTGTGAGTCTGTGTTTGTTGTCTATGTGTTGTGTACTATCGTGTGAGTGTATGTATTTTGAAGGGGAAGGGAGTGATAAGATTAAAAGTGTTAATTTGAAAAAAATGCTTGAATATCTGAATTATGGTTATTATTCATTTTAATTAATTGTGCCAAGTAACCAACTTAATTTTTTATTTGGCCTATATACTCACGGTCCTTTAAATTTTCAATTTAAAATGTAGATTTATTGACACCACAGCTTCTTCTTCTCTGCACTGATGTAAAAAAATAGTGATTATACTCTGTCATGTAGACAGACATTTTTGGACAAGGCATGATCTGCATTCATTAACAGCTCATTTATTTACCATTATAAGTTTTGCATAAGTGAATTTTCCAGATAACCAGAATTAAATCCATGTTTTTATTTTAATCATTTTAATGAGAAGGGCTCAACTTTTCTCATTTTGTAAAGAAACTACTCTCACAAGGATTCCAAGTGAGTACCAGGTAATTGTGTGAAGGAAATTTGATGTCTAGTGGACAGGAGTTAAAATAAAATGTGCAATTTAGCTGATATACAAAAATGATACTTTTGCATGACATTTGAAGGTATGAAAAATGGTCATTCTATAATGTTGAATGGAAAAAAGAGGGTGTAAAGCTATATTCTGCATTGCCTTAATAATAATATACATGTAGAATATGCACTGAAGATTATGAAACACATCAAATTAGTAACAATGGTTTTCTTTGAATGAAGAATTAGAGGTAATTTTTAAATATTTTCCTCAATCCTTTCTTTATTCTTCAGATTTTGTACAATAAATGCTTTTTTATAATCAGAGTTTTTTTTGCAAAGGTTATTGGATTTTTAAATTATATGCTGTATAGCCTGTTTATCCATATTAAAAGTGTCTTTGCATATTAAGTAATTAATACATTTTTTTGTGAGACAGGGTCTTGCTCTGTCACTCAGGCTGGAGTGCAGTGGCACAATCATAGCTCCCTGCAGCATCGAACTCCTGGCCTCAGATAATCCTCCTATTTTGGCTGGGATTACAGGTGTGACCCACTGTGCCCAACCAATAACTGTTTTACATTAATAATAGATGACGAAAGAACATTTGTTCATTTATTTTTTGCATATAGACATTTCTTCAAAAATTCTGAGGGTATTTTCATAAATAGGCTGTTCTTGAACTATTTTACATTAAAAAAAAAAAGCTTTCTTGTACAGAATAAGATTTTTCTTAAAGATGCATTTATTTATCACAGAGACAAGGGGGTCCAACCCTGGTCCGCGACCAGACTGATACCCAGTCCTTGGCCTGTTAAGAACCAGGCCTCGCAGAAGGAGGTGAGTGGTGGGTGAGCAAAGCTTCATCTGTATTTACAGCCGCTCCCCATTGCCGGCATCGCTGTCTGAGCTCCACCTCCTGGCAGATCAGCAGTGGCATTAGATTCTGCATTATGGTAAGGCATAGAATAATTTCATTATATTTAATATATTGCAATGTAATAATAGTAGAAATAAAATGCACAATAAATGTAATGCACTTGAATCATCTCCAAACCATCCCTCCTCCACCCCCTGGTCCATGTAAAAATTGTTTTCCGTGAAACCAGCCCCTGGTGCCAGAAAGGTTGGGGACCACTGCACTAGAAGATTTCATATGATACCTAATCCCTCATCTTCTATCTACATTTTACAAAGCACAGAAAGGACATACTACTCACTGTCCTCAGTCAGCGTAAACCCTTGAAGATGTGCTACTCCAGACCAAAATTTCTGCCAAAAGCTACAAATTGTCTTTGTTGCTGCCTATATTAATCATGTGAATGGAAAACTAAATAATTAGTTCAGTGCTTTATGGAATAAACTGTTCTCAATTAACAGCGGGGTCTTCACTTCAGTTCTCTACAGATAATCAAAGGGCCTCAAGAAAAAGAAAAGGGAATTACCATAGCTAAGATGTTTTATAGTGGTCTCTGAGGTAGTGATATTTAATCTTTAAGATCATTGAGGACTAGGATAGGTACAGTGGCTCACACCTGTAATCCTAGCACTTTGGGAGGCCAAGGCAGAGGGTTGCTTGAGGCCAGGAGTTCTAGACCACCTGGGCAACACAGCAAGACCCCATTTCTACAGAAAATTTAAAAATTAGCTGGGTGTGGTGGTGTGTGCCTGTAGTCCCAGCTACTTGGGAGGCTGAGGCAGGAGGCAGGAGGATCACTTGAGCCCAGAAGTTGGAGGTTAAGGTGAGCTATGATCACATCACTGCTTCCCCCAGCCTGGAAGACAGAGTGAGACCTGTCTTTAAAAACAAATCATTGAGGGCTGGATAATCAACAATGTCAGTGTTGTCACTTCTTTGGCCCTAGCTAATTAGAACAAACTCAAAGGGCCATTTTGACCATGGTGTCATTGGGCTTATAGGCCACACACTTGAAGTCATATGTTCCAGTGTATGGAGGCAGAACTGCACGGTGCTTTGTAGAGTGGGCTCTGGATGTGGCCCATGTGAATTCCTTTTACCTGGCATTCTTAAATTAAGCAAGACACTTAAATCCTCTATGCTTCAGTTTTCTCATCTATAAAATAAGACTAATATTAGAATCTACTTCACGAAGCCTTTGAGCAGATTAAATGAGATAATTCATGTACCATGCTTAACAGATCCTAGGACATTTAAGTCTTCAAGAAATGTTATTATTATTAGGTTTTCCTTAAGACTAATAGTAAATATGATTGTGCATGTAAATATTTATAAATTCTTAATATGCTAAAAATGCCGTGGGGATAATAGCAAGTCTGTCTTGGTAGGTAATAGTGCAGAACAGTGGTCAGTAAACTGTGGCCTGCAGGCCAGATCCAGTTTGCTGCCTCTTTTTGTAAATAAAATGTTATTTATTGGAACATAGCTACACCTATTCATTTACATATTCTTTACAGCTGCTTTTGTGCTATAATGGAAGAATTGAATAGTTGCAAAAGAGACTACCTGGCAAGCAAAGCCCAAAATATTTATTGCCTGGCCCTCAACATAAGTTTGCCATCCTCTTGTCTAGACCATAAAGATAATACAAGGAACCAGGGAAGAATATATGGTAGCTGAAGGAAAGGCAATACTTAGAGAAGTACTAAAGGAAGAGACTGTCTGAGAAATGACCCTGATTCACTGATTAGCAAGCAAAAGAGTAGTAGCAGCCACTATAGAAGTAAGTGATTACATAAGCAGAACAACATCAAGGAATAAACAGCACTTGGCTTATTTGAGGTCAAGAGAAGGGATCCCACAGAAGGGAAAAGGAAAAGGTATGGAAAAGAAAGTATATATAATGTTTTAAATTATCAACTAAGGAAAACAAGCAATGCAGTCTTCCTTCTGTGTGGGTCCATGCTCCAAGGCAATAATAAAACACTTACGGAAACTAATCAGTGATGCTATACAATTCTTAAAAAAGTGTGTGTATGTGCACATCAAAAATGTTGACGCTAACTATGCTAACTATAAGATGACTAAAGCAAAGAAAATAGAACCTAGAGAAGTCAGCAAAATCCAGTTTTCTGATTAGCTAAAAGCAAATGACAACCAATTGGGAAATATGTGAAGATACAGTCTACTCAGAGATAATGACTGGGTGATGTTCTGTATTGGGTTGCATAGTCTTTGGAAAGTTTAAGACCAGGGCACCTTCCTAAGATAAAAAGTCATATAAAACATCAAGCCAGAACTACTTTCCGGAGGAAGAAATCACTGATTCCATAGGCTAAATTGGCCAAAGCTACAAAACCTCTCATCATATTTTCCTGCATAGAGCTACCCACCCATGTATGACGGCACCAAAGGCTAACATCTGAATAAGCATACATCATTTGTTGGAGTCTATAATGTTTAAGTCTGTAAGCCACGTCGGTTGTAATTAATAAAAAATGTTCCATCCTCAAATGTAGAATAACTTCTCTCATGCCTCAGCTGCTGACCACAGAATAAAGGTCAGGCTATTGGTGTCATATGAGGATCTGACCAGAATTTTTGAGATCCCCCCAGTCCTCTTTCAACCAATCACGCAGCACAAACGTAAACTCAGGTAACGTATGGAGGTACACACTCAGATGCAAAGGCTGCTTCTACAGAATCTGAATTCCCTAAGAATGACCAATTTTTCCTTTCATTTGGACTATGTAGACTATTTTCTCATCAATCTTTAGTAAAAGACTAAGTAGTGCAGGGAGCGACTTACACGTTAAACTAAGCTAATGGAATCAAAACAGAATATTACTAGCTACTGTCTCCAGGGAAGGAAATTCTTACCATGTACTATGTTCCAATTTTGGAACCAATGGATACCTGCTGAGACATTAAGTTCATTAGATTTATTCTGCACTGACAGTCTGAATCATGTGATCTCTTCATTGACGCTGCCTTCATGGTTCCATCATCATTACAATGCACTTGGGAGAGAGACTTGGGAACAGTATATCGAAGCTCTGCTCTGTCACACATATGGTTGGATACATCAAAAGCAGTGAGGGATGCAAGGTTGAAATTAACTCCGTTTAGCTAAAACATCATTGCTATTGGACTCAGAGAAAGATGCATGAACTAAGGGTTCCTGAAGCATTTTGTGGCTTCTTTTCAATCCGGGGGAAATAAGAATGATACACCTAATAATTACTGAACTCTGGATATTTTAACGGGTTGCAAAAATGTCGGTTTAACCCTATAAGTGGTTATGGGGGGAAGAAAGACTGGAATTAAGAAAATTCATCAAAATATTATGATTTGCTTT
>RJWJ010026226.1:0-23094 GCA_004363605.1 Indri indri
AAGAGTGTGACCATCACCCAGATAGTGTTCATTGTACCTGTTAGGAAGGTTTTCACCCATTCTCTCCTCTCCCCTACCCGCTGCTTGATTTCCACTGAGTTTTACTCCCTTTTATGCACATGTGTGCTCATCAGTAGTTCCTATTTAATAGCGAGTACACGTGGTGGTTGTTTTTCCATTCTTTAGATACTTCACTTAGGATAATGGTCTCCAGTTCCATCCAAATTAACACTGCTGCAATAATTATTTTGCACTCATCTTTTTGTGGGCAAATAAATAAATGAATATTGATTATCGTAAGGTAATACTAAGGTTTTGCAAATAAATTATACAATTCACCCCCAGTCAGTAAATTCTCATTCATGTGCATTCTCTCCAATATTAGCATTGTCAGTATTCCTAATTATACCAATTTAGTAGATGCAAAATGATATCTTATTTATTTCACACACATTTTTGAAAAATATTTTTAGTAGGTACACAGTTCCAAGTTGGCATTTCTTTTTCATGATACTGTGGGAATATTTCTCCAGTTTCTTCTGGTATCATTTGTTGATGCTAAAAAATATGTTGTCTTTTTAATCATTGTTCCTTTATAATTGATCTGGATTTTCTCCATGTCCATTCATAAGGCTTTTTACTTTGTGTTCTAAAGCTTCAATATGATGAATTGGGGCCTAAATTACTTTTCATGTTTCCTACTTATAATACAGATTCAAAACTTTTTTCATTGGTACCATTGCTTCTTGGTACTGGAAAATGTGTAGCTATTTTTTCTCAATTCGTTTTTATTATTCTTTCTAAAGAATAATATTCAAGTAAACTAATATTAAAATATTAAATTAATATCAACTAAATTAATATTATACACAACCATTCTGTCCTCCATATCTTTCAATAATTTTTTCCTAATTTTCATCTCTTTATCTGGGAGATGTTTAAGTCTGGATAATTTCTTAAGATATAATTTTCCAATTTTCTAACTCTTTCTTCAGTTGTTTATAGTCTACAAGTGAAGACATACATTGAGATTTTTTCTAAAGATTTTTATTTTTCATCTAGAAAATCTTCATTTGTTAGCTTACAGTTTATTTTTCAAATATTTCTATTTACTTCTGATGCCCTTTTGTTGCCATTTCTCTAATTGCATCTTTTTTCTTTACGTATTTCCTACATAGTTGTTCTATGTTATATAGTTGATAATTCTAATATTTATATTCCTTCAAGATCAAAACCAGTTAACTGGACCTGTAAAGGGGAAAGTGGTAGAGAAGTTTAAGGGAGAAATCTGTAGGCATGAAGACAAGCGTCTTGCAATGGGCCTGAACCTTTTATTGGTCAGCAAGGTCGGTGGTCCCCCAAAAAAGCTGGAAACAGAGGAGAGAAAAATAAGTATGAACCAAAATCTGCCAGCGCTTCTGTGTCGGTGTGTCAGGACAACTAGTCACCATTTCCTCCAGGAAGCAAAGGCTGTTGCTTCATTTCTGCCTCCCAAATCTCACAAATGTCCTTTGTTTATCCAACTCTAACCTGGAAAAATTCAGAAAAGGGGATTCTGGGAAACATAGTTACAGCTTAACAAAATTGATAATAAGATATTCCATTATACTCACTTTTAGTTGAAATTAATAGTTCTAAGCATTTCTCACTTTTCGAGGAACAATGGCAATAAAATTACAAAATATACAAGTTAATTGGCTGGGCCCAGTGGCTCACACCTGTAATTCTGGCACTCTGGGAGGCCGAAGAGGGAGGATCGCTTGAGCTCAGGAGTTGAAGACCAGCCTGAGCAAGAGTGAGATCCCGTCTCTACTAAAAATAGAAAGAAATTAGCCGGGCATTGTGGCGCATGCCTGTAGTCCTAGCTACCCCAGAGGCTGAGGTGGGAGGATCGCTTGAGCCCAGGAGTTTGAGGTTGCTGTGAGCTGGGCTGACGCCAGGGCACTCTAGCTTGGGTAACAGAGAGAGACTCTGTCTCCAAAAAAAAAAAAAAAAAAAAAGAAAGTTAATTGAAAGGTGTATTTCCCATATTAAAGATTAGATAGATAGATAGATAATCCCTGCCTTATCTCCATCATTATATGTGGTGGGGATATATATACACACACACACACACAAAATACATACATATATATATATATAAAAATTCTACCATAAAGCGAATGAGACATTACAAAATATTGTGGGCCTGGGTGTTAAAGAGAATCATGGATTATTCAATATTGATATGATTTTTTTCTATTCACCAGATAATGTTTCTTGTGCAGCAAATAGCATAAGAAGAGCTTTCTTGATAGTTTTATGAAATCTTATTATACGAAATATCTGCTCCTTCTCTGAGGATAAGTAGTATGTTCCATTAAATGTAAATTTTATAAATTTGATAGAAGGTTTCAATTTAATGTTCTATCAAATGTCACCAGGGAATTTCCCAGCTGCAATATATAATATAAACATGCATTCAGTTTCTCTGAGCCTTGTTCTTCTCTTCAAATATGAGAAATTATTTAACTTGCGCTCTCTCTGCCCCTTTGAAATACATGCAGATTTTGTGGTAATATATCTGATGATATTTCAAACATATTTTACCAAATAAATTAGTGTTTAAATAAATTAAGAGAGAGAAATAAATTTGTATTTTATTAAGTTAAAATCTGTTATTCCACACTTTTGACATGTAATTCAAACTGCAGTATTTGAAGGAATTTATAAAGAATGAATAATCAATAAAAATTCAGTTTTCCTCACGTTACTTTTTCAATACATGTTTTGACAGCTCTGCATCTCTTTTGTGATAACATACAGGCTCTTTAACATAATCTTCATGTGTTTTCTTATCTGCCTAAGCTATATTTTCAGGCTTATCCTCACATCTTCTCATAGGTACACTGTCTCCAGCATCTTAATGTATTTGTGGTACTCTAAATGAGTCATGCATTTTTCCCTGTCTATCAGGCCTGCTACCGATCATCCTTTAATAATTCTCAGATTCTCTGAGAATTCTGTGAGTGTCAAGGCAGTCTAGCGATTTAGACCAAGGAATTTGGTGTCTGCTTGGACAAGACTCTGGCCCTTATCTCTGACCTTGAGCAGATTTCTTATCCTCTCCCTCGTTCCTTTTCTTTATATATAAAGTAGAAATACAAACAGTTAACTCTATTATGAGACAAGGTATGGATTAATCGATAACTGCATGTAAAATGCTTAGCACAGTCTGGCATATAGTAAACACTGAATATTACCCACCATTATTATCATTATAATACTTTTATTATTATTGACTCTCCTCTCATAGATAGTTAACCATTACTTACTGTGATCTCATAGTATTTTTTAAATTTATTCATTCACTTTTTATTTCCTTAACAGATTTATTGAGGCCCTCCTATGTGTCAGATGCCATTTGATGCACAGGAGATTCGGCAATGAATAATATGGAAAAAGTTCTGCCCTTGTGAAATTTATACTCTAGCAGTACTGAAATCCAAAAAAAAATAAATTAATATATATTTCTATTAACTTTTTACATTTCTTGGAGATTTGTTTTGACATTTCTACTAATATCACTAAAGCATACACAGTTCATACAGGGTGGGAAAAATTTCATTCCTCTTTTTCCTCATTGCTTTTCACATACCTTGCCCCTAGTAAACATCTAATAAATAATTGTTGAATAAATGCATTGATGAATGAACGATAGCTTCAGGACCAAAGATATTCCCCAACATTTTAAATAAATAATTCTTGCCTTATCCCCAAGTGTATATTTGGTAATCTTTCCACTTTATATAAAATACATTTATTTTATAATAAGTTTACATGTTCAGGATGATGGAAGGTTACAAATGTTATATTCTTCAGGGTAAATGTTCAAATACAAACATCAAGAATATTAAAACGTGTATTTCAGAATCTGTACATATGCATATATTTCTTGGTATATATGCAGAAATACACAGTTCTGGCAAAAATACAATCCTCTATGAAGTAGAAATGATTATTTCCTGTAGAGTTCATGAAGGTGGGAAAAGTAGGGTTGAAATGTACAAAGATAAATCATTCTCCTATGGATTATTTTTTATCCTATGCAAGTTTTATTTTCCTGTAACTTTGTGTTTTTGAAAATATAGTTCACCATTTAATGTTCTAATCCTTACTTTGCTAGAGCGGAGCACAAAATAAATGTGCTTATAGTAAAGGACTATTATCATCTCTTGCAAGAAAAAAGACAACGAGGTTGATAAAGATTGTATCGAATGCAAACAAGTGGTTTTACAACATGAAGTTATGATGTCACAATGAATTTCTAAACATGTACAGCTTGTTCTTGGCAGGATGTGCATCCATTTGTTTATGTCTCTTGTCAACATTCGATTTGCATTTTGCATCATTTGTTTTTTTTTTCTTTTCTATTTATTTCAAGCAGATCCATATAAGTCAGTTCTTCACACTTGCAATGAGAGTGTGAATCGTTTAAATTGGTGTTGGATAAACAGTGTCAGCATATTGGAAAGAGTGGGTGCACTGAATATCTTACTTCTGGCCCTCTGGATCGCATCTTTCCACTCTGTGTCTCAGCAAAGTGACCTGTCTACATAAATGGCTTCTCACTCAGTTCAGCAAGTGGGAAGCAACAAAAAGGATTCTGAGTGAAGGAGAAGAGTGAAGAGGTTTACTTTTTCTCCTGCCCATGGATTTGTGAGACTTGTGCATTCACACAGGCCCTCACACTCAGAAGGTCTCCATGCTTGGTTTAATTCTCTGCTGTGCCGTCTTAAAATTCTTCAAAAATTTTTAACAAGAGCTCCTCATATTTATTTTGTACTGGGCTCTACAGATTACGTGGCCAGTCCCATTCTTGGCTCCCTCCCTGCAGGATTGCCTTAGGCTGACTGGGTCCCTTGCCAAAAAGTCTGCTCCTGTCCAGTGGCCTTCTCCACTTACACCTCCCTGTTTGAAGGTCTGGTAATGATTTCTCCTCTTCTCCTTTAGGCTAAGGATGATAACAGAGCCCCACTGTTATTCTTCCTTGGGAACTGCACCATAACTAATGCTTTTGCTATTTCTGATCACATCTTTTAAATCTTTACTAAAGTTTCTTTATTCAATGTTATGTTTTCTTCAATTTATCCTAACTTGTGCATGACATCTGTGTATGGGTAGGACCTGAGTGCTACAAATGGTTAGAACGGCTTGCCTCTGGTATACATAATGAAATGTATTTCTGCAAAAAGCAAGCAAGATGAAAAGAGAAGGGCACTAAACCAAAGTTTGCTTTAGAATTAGAATTTTTAAAGTATGTACACGAAGGTAGAAATCTTCCCAGGAGTCGACAAACATGTCCTAGGTTACAGAACATACTCTCCTTCCCCTTTGCCAGTAATCTGCTCATAGAGGGGGGTCTGAAAGAGGAACGGAGAACATTCTTTATTCCTTTACTCCTAAATGCTAAATATGTCATTGAAATATTTGCCCTCCTGTAAAGAAATCTTCCATAGCAGAGACAATTTTCCCCATTCACTTCATCAAGAAGTAGCTTCTGTCCTTTGTCCACTCATGACATTGAGCCGATGGTGTGTGATGAAACCATAGAAAATTGGACATATGCAAAAATCACCAGTCAAAAGAAGAATCCCCACAAAAGAGGAAAAAAAAGTATAAAGCTTTGATGTATTTTGAAAGAGCATCAAATCATAGTGGAGGCAGAGAGCAGTGCCTCCACTACTCTGAGCAGGAATTTGGATTTTTAAGTATTGCACGCATCCTAAAGCTAACAGTAATAAATTTACAGACATAAAGAAAGATACTTCTAGGATGATGAATTTCAATTCTTACTCTTAAGAATCCATCTGAGAAAAGAATTCATTAAGCATGTAAAGGAAGCAGTATTGTGGCAACACATTACGTTTGCACTAACCTACAAAAATTCCAATATATAGGCTTTACCATCTCATTTACATGTGATAAAAATACTGCGTAATATATATTTTGTATTAGATACTCTTGATCATATGTTTTGAAATAATAGATTAAGTACATACTATGTACCAAGCATTGTTCTGTGTGTTTTATACCCATTAACCCATTTATCTCCACAATAGTCTTAAAATATAGATATATTATCATCCCTATTTTGCATACAGAAAAATTGAAAAATGAGTTGCTTAGCTTTATTTCCAAGATCACACAGCATTAACGTGTGCTTGATATGTTTTAAAAAACATATTACTTTACAAGACTGTCTATACAAAACTAAGTCTCCATATTTCATGTTCCACATGAGGAATTTTCAAAGATAACTTTGATTCTAGGCTTTTTTTGCCTTTTTTGGCTGACTTAGAATGTGACCCCAAATAAGATGCAACTATATATTTTTATCTAAAAACATATGCTAGTAGGCAAATCATTGGCTTTATCTTTGAAAGAAAAAATAATCTTTGCCTTTTACCTTAGAAATAATTTGAACATAAAAGAAGCTTCCACTGAACGTAGCAGAGAGCCTAGGACTGAGCCTTGAGGAAATGCCTAAAGCTAATGTGAAGGAATGATGGAAAAGAAAAGTTAAAGCTACACAGATGGTACTAGAACATGAGAATGAATGGTCAGAGAGGTAAGAATATGATCTGGAAGTTAGACTGTTGGTTGATAAATCCACATATGTTGTATATTATGGGCAGGTTGAAAAATGACAATCTAGAGAAAACGTGCTATTCCTCAAAACTTTTATAAAATATTATCAATCAACAATGATTCCACACACAATCTTTCATCCTGCATGGGAGGATAATGTGTGGAAAGAATGTGTGCAGTTTGAGAAGAAAATTTAATTGACCAACACTTATGAGAACATATAGTAGTAACATTCATCAGGTGTTGAGCAGGTGGGAGGCAGGAGGAGGGGATGGGTATATTCACACCTAATGGGTGCTGTGCGCACCATCTGGGGGATGGACATGCTTGTAGCTCTGACTTAGGCAGGGCAAAGGCAATTTATGTAACCTAAACATCTGTACCCCCTTAATATTCTGAAATAATATATAAATACTAAAAAAATTAAACAATATCAAAAGTCTATGAATTCTTAAATTAAGGAAAGACACCAGCAAGAGAATCTGATTCTGTGGTGGATTGAATTAAGATAATTTTAATTTGTTTCCAGTAGAATTCAGTTATGTGACCTTTAGCTTTCGAGAATTACTTTTCCTCTTCATGCTCAAGCTACCCCTTCTGAACTCCTTGAAATATCATTTCCCTTCTACTACTCTATGAACACTCTTTTTTGGGCATAACTAATAATACTATTTTATTGGACAAACCATAAGTATCTTCTAAGTCATTACGTTATTCACTCTGATAGAGCGGTGACACATTCACCCAAACTCTGCTTTAAATTAACTGCTTCTTAGCTTTCAGGGCAATTTTTCTGATCCTTTCCCTATCTTTTCATGTTTTTTTTTTTCTTCAACTGCTTCAATATGAGTTCCATTGAAAACACTGCCATTCATTCATTCATTGTATTCATTCATTCAAACCACAGGTCTCTGTTAATTGGATGAGGATATGAAGGACTGGACATTGATCCAAGTAATATTAATAGCTCAGAGCAGAGAAAGAACATAATGTATATTTAAGTAAATGTAAGTAATTTGTCTAGAATGGTTGTTCTCATTAAGTGCGTTCTGGCAGGCTGTTGTAACTCCAGATTTTGTTTCACTAAAGAGTAAGATAAAGCTTTCTGCAAGTAAGAGTTGTAATTCTGTACGATATCAAGCATTGATGAGAAAAAAAGTGTCTATCTAGGACAAGCTTTACCTCTAGATGTTTCAATTGCTCAATGGGGCATCTCACTTCTAAAAGGTGACAAAACAGCTTGTGTCGTGACAGCAGAAGTTTTTATCGAGTGTTTGAGACATCATTATACTACATTAAAGATTGAACTCTATGATTATTGATGATGACTTTAATGTTGTTTTCAATGTTTTATACCTTTGAATGTGCTATCATGTGCCCTTAATTTTGATTTTGAAAGTGTGTTGCATATCTAAAGAAGTAAAGAATCAATGGTCTAGGGCATATTCAATAGTGACTGAAAATGACGGGAATTTATTCCTCAATGATAGACTAGAGCCAAGATCTAAAGAGCTTTTTTGGCTACACTGAGGACATGCTCCTTGTCAGCATGGAGTTGGCACAGATAACTTAAGCAAAGGAGATAACTGAATCAATTTGTATTGTGGAAAAAATAATTCTAGTAGATACATGAAGAATAAAGTACTAACTCGGAAGAGCTGGGATTTTAGATCTGCAACAGTTTCCATGCCTAACAATATTACAGCAAATTTCAAACTTTTGATCTGTCTTGAGAAATAAATAAATAAATAAAAGCACTAATATTTGAGTATTGACTGGTGAGAACATATTATTTTAGAAAGACAAGTCTATTTCAATATTTATTCCTTACTTGGAGAAATATACAGTATTCAAAATTTCTCTTTGTATACACACACACACACACACACACACACACACACACACACATATATATATATTTCAAAAGATACAGGTAGATATTCTAAAAGATAACCTGGAAAACATGTTTCTAAAATGTGTCTTAACAGGAGCAAGATCTCAAATCTGATAAAGTTCTTCACCTCCAATTTCAGCTTCAATTTTTTTTCCTGAACATGCAATTTTTACTTCATATTTATCATTTTGAAACACCTTTCCTCAATGCATACATCTCAAAGTGACAGCTTTTTCCTTCAAGCAGTTCAACTTCAACCTTGATATTATTTCATTGACAAAGTACCCCAGAAACTGCTGCTGTTCCATTGATTCCTGGTGGAAAGACAGAGTCACCATCACTTTTTATGTGTCCAGTAAATGGATTCTTATTATAGTGTCACAGGATGTTTGACCCAATAGTAATGAGAAAAGAGTAGAGCAGTCTTCACTTTATTTGGTACACTAGTGATGGTTTTGGAAAATAGATTTTATACAGCTTCTTTAAATTTCAGAATATAACAATTTAATTTTTTATTTTTTGTTGTTGATAAAAATAATTTACTATTGCTATGATTTCCCAACTTCTGCCACACTTTTATAAGATATTTTCTTTTCCATAAATATAACAATAGACAAAGAGATGTCCCCATTCTGTAGATAACATCTAGTTGTACAGAGGCTATATCTACATTCTATGGGAATTTTCATGCCTATGATGTGTTATGAAAAATGTAACTATGGTAATGCAATGTAATACCTTTTATTTGAAAGAATAGAAGGTACACATTTCAACAATAGAGAAAATGTCTTTTTTGCAGAAAAAATTAGCCAAATTGATCTCTCATTTTCTAATTTTTTAAGGCAACCACTAATTTTCGCTACTGGTTTTACACATATGATTTACAGTCTAGGGACTTTGTTCATAGTATCAACGATTATATGTAGTTTATTTTTGTTAAATACTGCCGCTCTAAAATGTAATGACAAGGAATGAGAAGACTCTAATAAGGACATTTTTGTTACATATCCTTTTTACACAACTGATTTTTGACAAATGAACTTAAGCAATTCAATGGAGAAGGGAAAGCTTTTTCAACAAGTGGCACTGGAAATATGGACATGAATATGCAAAAAGATGAAACTAAATGTAAACCTTATACCTTTCACAAGAATTGACTCAAAGTCAATCACAGACCTAAATATAAAATATGAAACTATAAAAGTTCTAGAAGAAAACACAGGAGAAAATTTTAGGGACCTAAATTTGGCAATGAGTTTTTATATAAAACACCAAAAGTACAATTCATGAAAGAATAAAATAATAATTTGAACTTTATTAAAATTAAAATCATCTTCTCTATGAAAGACACTATTAAGAAATCAAAAGACAAGCTACAGACTAAGAATGTATTTGAAAAATACATACCTGATAAAGGACTTACATCCAAAATGTACAAATAATCCTTAAAAATTAATAATAAAAAAACTGCCTAATTAAAAATTTAGTAAAAGATATCGACAGACACTTCTTCATATATATATGGAAAATAAGCATATGAATATTGCTCAACTTCATTTCTCATTAGGTAAGTGCAAATTAAAATAACAATAAGGTACACTTCACACCTATTAGAATTTCAAAAAACAAACAACTTGTGAAGACAAATTGCTGGCAAAGAGGTAGAGCAACAGGAATACTCATTCACTGTTGATGGGAATGCAAAATGGCACATTGCCTTTTTGACGACAGTTTGACAGTTCATTGTAAAGCTAAACACAGTATTATAATACAATCCAGCAATACCTATCCTAGATATGTTCCCAACTGATTGGAAAACTTAATTGTATACAAAAACCAACACATGAATATGAATAATAGCCTTAGTCAAAATCATCCAATATTGAAAGCAATGAAGGTATCCTTCAATAGGCAATGGATAAGCAAACTCTGGTATGTCTGTACCATGAGCTATTTATTCAGCAATCCCCCTACTGAGTATTTCCCCAAAGGAAAAAAAGACATTGTATAAGAAAGACATCTGCACTCAAATGTTTATAGCAGCACAATTCACAATTGCAAAGATGTGGAAACAACTCAAGTGACATCGATACATGAGTGGATTAATAAAATGTGCTATTAAAATATGTATACTGTGGAGTACTACTCAGCCATAAAAATGGTGAACTAATACTTCTTGTATTAACCTGAATGGAACTGGAGACCATTCTTCTAAGTGAAGTATCACAAGAATGGAAAAACAAACACCACACGTCCTCACCATTAAATTGGAACTAACAGATCCACTTATGTGCACATATGGAAATAACATTCATCAGAAATCAAGCGGCAGGGAGAGGGTAAGAGGGGATAGGTAAATTCACACCTAATGGGTACAATGAACACTGTCTAGGGGATGGGCACACTTATAACTTTGACTCAAACAGTACGAAAGCAATTTATGTAACCAAAATGCTCGTACCCCCATAATATTCTGAAATAAAATTAAATTAAATTCATACCTTTCTCCAACTTAATAAAATGTGGAATGCACTTATTATAGCTGTTTTTATATCATCATTTACTAATTTTATCATCTGTGTCAGTTCTTCATTGGTTTTGGTGGATTAATTTTTCTCCTCCTCATGAGTTGTATTTTCTGCTGCTATGCATTCCTGGTATTCTTTGATTGGTTGCTGAACAATGCAAATTTACTTTGTTGTTGTCTGCATACCTTTTTATTTCTATAAATGTTATTGAGATTTGTGCTGGGACAAAGTTATCTTAATCGTAAAGAGTTTTAGTTTTTCAAAGTTTGTGTTAAATTATTTTTCAGTGGTACCAGACCAAACTTTAATTGAAGGTCTTTTTGTCCTTACAACTGAGGATATAAAGTTCTGACTCCTTTTTCCAACAGCATACTACTATGTGATTTCTTTACTCTAGTAATTATAATAGAAAAGTGCACTATATCCAGCCCTGTGTAAGCCACATAAATTGTATATCCTGTTCCATTACTTTAAATCCTTTTCTACTTTCAGATCATTGTCTCACATGGGTACACTTGTCTGTATTTAGCAGATGACTCAAGAGAAATGTTCTGAAGATTGCTGGAGCCATCACTCTAAGCAGTACATTTGTCTCCAGTACTTGGCTCTATGAATTACAGCCACCTTGGCCTTCCTAAATTCTCAGTTGTCTTCTTAAAACTCCACTAAGCTCTGGGGTTTCCCTAACTTGACTGCCAATTTGGGGGCTCATCAGATTTGTTTCTCCCCTTCAGAGGTCATTGACTTGCACTGCCTGATGTCTAATGTGTGAACAAGTGTTTCATATATTTTCTCTTTTTTTGTTTATTTAAGATGGTAATATAAATCTGTTCCCCTTTATTCCAACTTGTCTAAATGTGAAAGTCCATGTTGTTATTTTTAATAAAATAAACCAAAGTTATTATGTCAATCTAGTAACATTTCAAAATATCTTTGTTATATCATCTAATATTGACTTACGCATAATATATAATCATCTAGTATTGACATATAATACATAATATATATGTCAGAAAGTCTTTAGAATATGTTTTGGCATATATGAGCTTTCAGTAAATCTCAATAAGAGCTCATTGAACAGCCATGACTTAAATAATTAGTAAGACTTTGAAACATTTGTTCAGAATATTTGCTTAAAATATTTTTTCTTTCTTTTATTTTCCCTTTAATGAAAGTCAACTCACATCTGTTTAAAAAAAAATTGGGGACTCTGATTTCCCATATCAAAACAGGTTTGATTTCCAATTTTCAGAACTTTGCTCCCTTGGTTACAAATATTATTGGATCAAGATAATTTCACATCATTACACAGCAAAATTGCAATTGAGAATCAAAATTAACTATTTACATGACAGAACAATAATTAAGGCATTTTAAAGGAACAAGGATCATAAAATATGTTTTTATAACAATAATATAATATATAATAATATTTTAATAGATATGGGGAAAAAGTTAAGGAGAAATTATACTTAAATACTATAATCATTCTTGGATAGGAAGACTTGAGGATAATTTTCACATGCTTTGTGCTATGGTATACTTGCTAAATTTTGAACATAGATTATTTTTCTTTATAATAAAATGTATGGCTTTAGGACAATTACATGTCAAAGTATATGGACTGGATTTTTACTGAGATCACATGTTCATTGGAATTTGTGGGAAAAAATGGCTCAACATACCTACTGCATGCATATTTTCCCCAAACCCACTTTTGAAAACTCATGGCATTGGCCTTTTAACAGTTCAAGGGGCATGAGAAGCAGTTCCAAGTCAAGGACTATGGATTCTGAAAAGTAAAGAGAATTGAAAAGAAGATCAAAGATACAGAGCCAGCCAGAACAACAGATGGTTATAAAGAAACAGATGCAGAGGACTGGCTTCCTCATCGAAATCCCACCCAAGATTTTAGAGCAAGATAACTGGGTTATATTCCAAGATTCATGCTGCTAAAAATAGGGCCTGCATGAGAATTTCCATTGCTGGTATATTATTAGAGAAACCAGCTTTGGCAGCAAGAGGGAAAGAAGGGACTCCATGCTTCCTCAGGGCCTGTATATCAGGATTGCTTTTCTCTATAGTCTGTTGAGCAGCCAACATGACGCCAATGAATTCTGGACTTCTTCCCTGACAGAGTGCCGAGTATGTTAAATAAGCCTCGTGCTGGGAACATCTAAGATCAAGTGATCATAACATCATTAGATTTAAAATGCTCATGAGACCAAGTTCTAAAGGAAGCAACACCAAATTATTAGACTTTTCAAAAATGCCAACTGTGAGAGGATGAAGTGATTGAGCGAATGCTTATCAGAAACATAATATATGAGACTCCATCAAAAGAAGAAACCAAACAGGAAGAACGTATCCAGCAACTAATAGATAAAGAAGAAAGAATATTACTTAAAAGCATTTTATTAAGGTTTATCTGTATTTCAAAAATCCAATGAGGTTTTAGAGACCAAATAATAAATAGAGTTGTTGAAATCTATGAAAATTAACAAGAAAGTTAGGTAAGCAGCTGTCTTATTGAAGTTAAACAGATTAGCTAATATCCACCAGTTAAAACTTAAAAGGATGGATTAAACTCTCCCTCTATTACTTCTTTTCTGATTGGGTTTTAGGGAAATCTGTTTTTGTGGATAAAGTCTGTTCAGGGTCAGCCCACGTGGTAGCCCACATGATGTAAGTTAAGAATTATCGGATTAACCTGATTTCCTACAACTCCAACAAGGACAAATCTTACGAGACTCAGTTTTAAGCCTCCTTTTAAAAATGTTAACATAACTTGGAGAATTAACTTATTAATTCCACCTGTATTCATTCGTAATTAAAATGAATAGATTTATTTTCAGACAGTTTTTCCTTGTTGCTAAAGGAAATCAGTTGTCCAAAGGTAAAGCAAGGGTTGTTTTGATAAAGTTGAGAACAAATTAATCAATTGTTTTTTAAATATACAAAAATGACCAAAGACATTAAGTCTTTGCAGGGGAAAAGCAATAGAGGCTATTAGCAAAACAAACAAAAATCATCAATTTAAAGACAACTATGTGGCAGCTAGGGATATTAGGTTCCTGAGCAATTAAAGGAGGACACATTATGCTGGTGGGGTTAGAGACGGGCGTGTTAGAGAACTGGAGTAAAATCAAGTATATAAAAGATGCAATTCTAATTTATTTTGCTTTCACCTAGGTAAGCCAATTGTTTTTCTTTGCAGAGATGCAACAGAAACGTAGAGGCAGTATAGATGTTTAAAGCCTTGCTGCTAGAAATGTAGTTCGAGGTATACAACATGGATTATGCCTCAGTAAAGCTGGGGAGGAAAAGAAAACACTGAGAATAGGGGATGAGAGAAAAAAGAGAAAGGAAGGAAAGGAGAGAGAGAGAGAAAGAGAAAGTTAAGCATTGAAAAAAATTAAAGTGCCTAGCAGCATTGACATCACCTGAGAGCTTGATAGAAACAGAGAAATCCATGCTGCACTCTAGATCTTCCAAATCATAAGATCAATATGATCTCTTAGTAATTTGTGGGTGTATTTAAGTTAGGAAAGCATTGATTTCTAGCATGGACTTTGCTGTCAGAAAAGTTTGAATTCCTGTGCTACCGCTTATTGTGTGACCTTGGACAGATTAATTACATAACCTCTCTGATAATAAGTTGCCACATGAAAAATGGGGATAAGGATGGCACCAAACTCACGTGTTTGTCAGTTTACATGAAATATCACATGAAAACCACTTACCACAATGATTGGCACATCAAACAAGCTCAATACAAGCCGGATAGTATTAGCACTAACCCAGAGTAGATGATCAAAACTAAATGAGAAAAACATATAAGAGGTAAAGTTAACTTTTCCATTCCTGTGTTCCATTTATTGATTCCATATCTGACATTGACATGAATTTTTAAACAATAATGGTAACTAGTTCATGCTATGTTCAGGATATGGCTATACAGCAAGAGTCATTCATTTAAAACAGTAATATTTGTGCATTTTCTCATCTAAGTCATAAAAGCTACACAATATATCCTAATAATTAGGCAGATATTACTCATCAAAATAACTGAAAGACTAACAATGAAGAGCCAATAATGTCAGCAGATATTTCAGCATTGCTTAAATGATCAATCTAATCTTGGTTTAAAAAATACATATATTACATCTTTGAAAAATATTTTTTGACTAATTGTTAGATAACTCAGAATAGTCAACTTCATTGAAAATTCCTTTGAAAAGGCGATTGAAACACAAATATCACTGTGATTACTTGGAATTTTTTCAAAGAATAAATATATTTCAGACTAAAATCCCAAATGATTATCAAAATTATATTTAAGTAATTTATATAAGAAATGGAAACCACAGTGCATGTGTAGACTCAGAGTTCGCACTGGTTGGTTGTCTCATTCTACTTCAAGTATGATTCAAGAGTAAGAAGAGATTATTTAAGTAAACAAATAAATTATGTCTTTACCAATCTGAGATTCACTGATATCTAGTAATCCAATTTTTTACTGGATTGGTAATCATAAGAATAAAAACATATTGTAGGAATCTGGAAGGAGATAAGTGATTTCTACTCGGCTTGTATTAAATATTTGGTGTGCTCAGCTTTGTACATGTTACCCCAAACCTCTACATCTATGTTACTATGTAGTAAGTTCAAAATAATGAGATTGATCTGCTGCAGGGTCCTTAGTGACAGACTTAAAAATATTTGCTGCCTATCCTGGGGAAAGACAGTATTTCTTTGCACCACTTACATCAGGTTTGAAAATGTAACTTGTTTTGACCAATGAAATCTGAAAAGAGATCTCTCTGTATTGTCTGCTTAAAATGCTAGCCCATAAACCAATATATCCTTTTTTCTTTTTTCTTTTTTTTTTAATCTGCCACATTACTTTGTGCCAATGTGAAGACACATGGAGTAGAGTAGCAATGGCCCTGCCATGAAAAGTTCGAAAAACCACAAAATAAGCCTTTGTTTTGTAAACCTCTGAGAAGTTGGAGGTTTTATTGCTATTGTTATTTATCACAGTAAAACCTAGTCTTTCCTAATATTTTTTTTCGAAATTAATACAATCAGGGAAATGAATTTATCAAATTTTAAAAATTTAAATAGAAAAGATGTTTGTTGTTTTGGGCTCATTTTAAGCAAAACAGGAAGTTCAAACTATTTATTTATACAACAGTATAACAGTATACATGTATATTGTTTGTACACATATCCAAACAATATGTGCTTATTTACTGCAAGGTGATTGGGTTAAAAAATGAATAAATCAGGACTTCTGTTTCTAGTTAGGCTTGTAGAAAGCCATAAGAGAATGTCAGTCTCACCTTAAAAGTAATAACAAATGCATAAAGTAAATTTTATATATATACACATACACACACATATATAAATTCATCATGTATGAAATAACCCAAATAAATAAAAATAAGTGAAATCCTAGAAAGTGATGAACTCTTCTAGGAGAAAAGGTACACAGGGCTGCTTTCATCCCTTAAGCAGCTACAGAAGGATGAATCAATCACAAATGGGAATTTGGAGAAACCAGCAAAACTGTTAAGAAAATTTTAATGGCTGTATGAGGGCTGACCTGATTGAAAGCAAGTATATTTGCCAAACAATATACCAAATATTTCTTATAATTATTCACTGAGAATACATGGATAACGTGCTGAGAGATACACCCCTAGAAGCACACAGGACCTTGCCTAAGTATAAAGCCCTGCTGCAGGACAGGTGGAAAGCAGGAGTGTTTAGAGAATTCTCTCTAAGCCACTTGAATCCTTAACCAAATACATTGAAGCAGCCCCTTGAATATTGAGACCAGGACAAAAGAAATGATAGAAATTGCTAAGTGGTGTGCAGGTAAATACATAACTGACTTTCCAATAGAAAGGAAAAAACAAAACAAAACAAAACCTCTCATTTTTAATGCTTGTGATTTCCATGAAGTAAATGCTTTCATGGTGGCCACAGCCACTTTAACACCTGGCTCACAGAAATCCAGAAAATTTAACGATGAGTTCTTGCCAACTGGTACAAGTCAGCTCCAGCATACTATTATCAATAGTGGGACAATACAAAACGATCCTCTACATATTTTATTAGAGTCCCATTAGAAGACGAGACAGAAGGAGGGAGAGAAAAGTGTGTGTGTGTGTGTGTGTGTGTGTGTATAAAATTACCAAAATGTTTTCTAATTTAAAGTAAGTCATCTATTTAAGATAAAAGAAACTCAATGAATCCATAGCAAATAAATACTAGGAAAATCACACTTAGGTTCATCATAGTGAACATTGATAACCAACAATTAATAGAAAATCTTAAAAGCATCTAAGTAAAGAAAATAAAGAAATGACTGGCTTCTCATCAGAAATATTGGAGGCCAGAAGACAATGGAACAAACTATTTAAAATATTGGAGGGAATGACATCAGCAAGAGGGCCGATTAGCAAGTCCCAGCCCTCATTTTCCACAAAAAATAATGATTTAATAACTACCCGCTAATGAAAATAGTCTGGGAGAGCTCCAGAGAACATTGGGAAAAAAAATTGTCAACTGAAAGTTCCACATCTGTTTTCAAAAAGCACAATGACTATTTAAAACAAATACAGTAAAAATATATTTAAGAAGTCTGTAGTATATTTGAAAGGCAGGACAAAAATATAGGTGGGAGGAGGTAATATAATCATAGTGCTTTAATAATCACCATACTGTTTTAATATTCTTGATTATATAAGATTTATTATAACATTAATTGAAAATAGGACACAATAGTTCAAAGATACATATATTTCTGGAGCAATTCATAAAAATAATGCAAAGAAGTAGAGCTAAAGAGTCTTTATAGAAGAGAGAATGGAAAACATACTCAATTTAGCCAAATGATAGCAGAAAATAAATATTACCAAGAAAATAAAACAGATTTGTCAAATAGAGAACATATAAAAAGATGATAGGCTTAAACTCAACCATGTCGATCATTACATTAAATGAAACTGTACTAAATATTTCAATTCAAAGGGTATACAGAAAAGGTGCACAGAAAAGCAAGCTGCAAATATATTCCTTGGACAAGAAACAAACTTTACATATATAAGGCACAGATATAGGGGAAATAAAATAGTTTGAAATGATTTCCTGCAGATAACTAAGCATAAGAAAACTTGTGTGCCTATATTAATATTTAAAAAAGTAGAACTCAAAAAAAAAGATGAAGTAGAAATTTTTGATACAATAAAAGACTCAATTCTTGAAGAAAACATAAAAGTTCTACATGTTCATGCATATTATAGCAAAAATTCAAAATACTTGAAGAAAAAAAAAAAGGATAGACCCAGAAGGAAATTATATAAATATACAATCATGACTGAAGATTTAAAAGCCACTTTTTCAGTAATTAAATTGAAAGTACTAAGCGGGGCATTGTGGTGTACGCCTGTAGTCCCAGCTACTTGGCAGGTTAAGGCAGGAGGATCGCTGGAGCCCAGGAGTTTGATGTTGCAGTGAGCTATGAGGACACCACTGCACTCTAGCCCTGGAGACAGAGCGAGACTCTGTTGCATTAAAAAAAAAAAAAAGGAAAGTGAAAGTACACAAAAAAGTGAGTAAGAAAATAGAAAATTTAAGGAAAATTATCAATTTGACTTAACTGATGTTTACAGAATATGACAACGAACAAGTGTAGAAAACACATTTTTATCAAGTGCATGTGAAATGTTCACCAATATAGACCATATAATGGGTGATAAAATAAATCTTTAAATTTCAAACCGGTAAAAATCAGAGAATAAATTATCTGGGGACAACATTGAATTAGATAAAACATAAGATATCTAGAACTCAAACATATTGGGAAATTAAGCAACATGCTTCTATATAATCTGTGGGTCAAAGACGAATCACAAGGGAAATTAAAAATATTTCGGAGAGAATCAAAATTTTAAAAGTACACCAAAATATGTGGTTTGTAACTAACGCCGTATTTAAAAAGAATAGTTTTAAAAGTTTATATTATAAAGAAGATGAAAAATCAATGAAAAAAACTTCTACTTTTAGAAGATAGAAAAATAATAGTAAATTAAACTAAAAGTAAGAAGAAAAAAATAATAATGAATGACAATAAATGAAATTGAACAGGGACTAAATACAGAGAAAGTCAACTAAGTGAAAATTTTAAAAAATTTAAAAAAATATGAACACCTTCATACTAATTATCTTGACAACATAGAAAAAATGTACATATTCTTTGAAAAATACAACAAGAAGGAATAGAAAATCTAAATAACTCAATATTTATTAAAGAATTTGAATTTCTTACAAAATTCTTTTTCACAGTGAAAGATCCAGGTCCACATAGCTTCACCAGCAAAATATGTCAAATATTTAAGAAACAATATCAAAATTACACAAAAGCTCTTTCAGAAAATAAAGGAACAATGACTTCCTAATTAATTTTATGAAATCAGCATGTCGCTAATACCAGAAGCACAAGGAAAATATTATAAGGAAAAAAAAAAAAACCTATGCATCAATAGCTTTCATGAGCATACATGCAAAAATTCTTAATAAAATATTGGCAAATCATATTCAGCAGTATGTAAAAAGGTTTTTATATCCAGCAGTATATATATACAAAAAAAAATTAAAAAAGATATCAATTATAAGAAAATTGATAAAGGAAGGAAAAAGGAACATAGGATAGGTGGAACAAAGAGAAAACCCTACAAATAGGGTTAATTCTAATAAAACAATGTGTAATATTGGAAAAAAGCAGTAAATGAAACATCATATAGAGGTAATAAATTAATAAATTTTAAAAACTATATCATTATGTCAATAAACGCAGAAAAACACTTTTTAAAAATCTACTTCCATATATAATAACAAATCTCAGCAAGCTGGCAGAAGTTAATTTCCTCAATCAGAAAATAGCACCTTTGATAAATCTCCTGCTAATCTCAGATTTATACTAAAGTATTGAATTTTTTTTCTCCAGGATCAGGAATAAGGTAGGTTTAGTTAAAGTTCTAGCTAGTGCAATAAAAGAAAAAGAAAAAAATAAATAAGAGGCAAAAAAAAAAAGAAAGGAAGAAATAAAAAATAAAACATCTGCCATTCAGAGATGAAATGATATAGTACATAGAAGGCCCCATGGAATGTAAAAAAATACTAGAAATAACAAGAAATTACAGCAAAATGGAAAGGTACAAGGTCGATATATAGCAACCGCTGATATTTTTATATACTAGTGGTAAACAAGGGATAATTAAAATTAAAAATAAGCTAATTTAAAATTGTATCAAAGCCTGATACTTCTAGTATCAAAATCTAATAAAAATAGGGTTTTATCTTGAAAATTCTGAAATATTGCTGAGAAAATTTGTCATGGAAAATAAATAGAACAATAAAATATATTGATAGATTGGAGGACTCAAAATAGTTTATATATTAATTTTGAACGAATTTTTGTAGGTTTAATATAATTATTGAAGGACTTTTTAAAGAAATTCATGTAATAATTCTAAAAGGTATATTAACATGCAAAGGATCAGAAAACAGAAAACAAATTTGAATAAAAAGAAAAAAGTTGGAAGACTTACACAACTTGATTCCAGAACATTCTATAAAGCTATAGTAATCAAACATTGTGATATTATTTTCAGGGTAGACCAATTTAATAATATATGAAAATAGGGAATCTTGAAATTGATCTATACATACATGGTCAATTTATTTTCAATGAAGGTGCCAAGGCAACCAATGGGGGGAAAAAAATCTGTTTTACGAATGGTTTTGAATAAACTGGATATCCCTGTGGAAAGAAAAAAACAACCTTTATATTTATCTTACTTCATATGTGAAAATTAATTTGAAATACATCACATGCCTAAATATAAAATTGGAAATAGATAGCTAATAGTAGAAAACACAAGTGATTTATGATATACGGGGACTAGAGTCCGGAAGGCATCTTACAAAAAAAAAAAAAAAATGATAAATTGGATCGCATCAAAATTAAAAGCTTCTACTTTAAAAAAGGGCATCATTAAGAAAACGAGCAATCAAACATACTGTGAGAAATACATATATGGCACAAACATATGGCAGTGGATGTGTTTATAGAAAATGCAAAGAATATTTACAAATCTATAATGAAAAGACAACAGTCCAACTGAAGGAGGGAGACAGAAAAATGACCACTAAGCACATCAGATTCTCAACATTGTAAGTCATCAAGAAAAGGCTGATTTAAATAACAATAAAATACCAAGAAGCATCTACTAGACTGACTGAAATCCAAAACATTAGATTGAAAATAACAAATGTTGACAAATATATGGGGCAATTAGAAATCTCCTACATTACTGGTGGGAAAATAAACTAGTAAAACTATTTGGGGAAGTATTTGGAGGTTTCTATTAAAGCTAAATAAACACATAGTCTGTAACATATCAATTCCTTTCCTATGTATTTACTTGAGAAATTCAAACTTATGTCCACAAAATGACAAGTATAAAATTGTCTATAGAAGACTTACTCATAATAGCCCAAACCTGGAAATAGCAAAAAAAAAAATAATAATAATAATAATAATAATAAACAAATTATGGTGCATTCCATTCATACCTGAAAAACTACTCTGCAATAAAAAGTAACTTATTGACACATGAAATTACTCAAAATATTATGTTAAGCAAAAGAAGCTGGACACAAATAGTGCATACTATATGATTTATATTTATATTTACATGAAGAATAGGCTACACTAATACTAATATAAGGTGATAGAAATCAGAAAGTGGTTGTTTCTTGGGTAAGGAGTGAATAATGGTGGCAATTTTCTAGAAAATGGAATTAGGGGAACTTTTCGGGTAATTGAACTGCTTTACATATTATTTTGTGTGTATAAAATTTATCTGACAAAATAAATTTTAAAACTAACCATTTGGACTCATAATATTGTTACATTTCATTGGTATAAAATATCCAAACAAAAAGTATCAAATAATTAACAGCTTGTTCCCATTATAATAGAAGAGACTTTTCCTGTTTTAACAATTCGAAGGCATTGGGGGAAAAAATCACATATTTTTCTCAGAACTGGAACTGCTGATTTTATTAACAATATTAAAAGACAAAAATAAGAATATGAAAGATCTCATACTTATTAATTGATATTGCAACAAAGTAAAATTGGATACTTAAAAAAATGATGTATGATTCTTATACTTTAGAATATTTAACTGTTATTCTGAGCAAATGAAAAAATTTACAAGACAAAATCAGTAACATTTCATTCAATAATAAAAAAAAGAAATATATAATAAAAAGAAAAGCTGCTTTGGAAGCAAACCTACTGGATTCAAATCCAAGGTTTCCCTGTTATTCTCCATGTTACCCTGAGTAATGTATTTACTGAATCTGGATGTGTTTCCTCATTTAAAAAATTTGAAATAATAATATCAATCATCCAAGGTTATTTTGCAATCTAAAATCATTTTGGTATCACAATATTATACAGCAGCAATAGCAAATGTTATTTTTAGAAACCGGTCTGCTCTCAAGATAGCATTTAACTACTACAGAGTAGCTATTAAGATGTTACAGTTGTTTGTCCAGGATTTGAAAAGTTAAGGTAGAAATTAATAACTCGATTATTGGAGACTTGCCATTAATATTATATCTCCGGCTATTTCATCCTTTGCATTTGCAAAATCGGTAACATAATCTTGAAAGTACAAATGAAAACACTATTTTCGTTACTTAATGGCTTAAATATTATTCTGCTTACTGTAGTTTCTGACCAAGTTTGCAATTGCTACTGAATCTTGGATGGTTCTTGCTAGCTATGTAATCTTAAGTAAATGACTTGAAAGCTTTATCAGGTAGCATACACCTTCATTTATATATCCTTGTCCAAAGAACCATCTTCATCAAAGAAGACAATTCCTTTTCACTAAGTTTGAAACCTCGGGAAAGTTGAAGTACAGAGAGGTAAGTGGTGACATCTCTCTTAACTTA
>RJWJ010026227.1:0-23188 GCA_004363605.1 Indri indri
TTAGAATTCAGCCTACTAAATCAAGGAAAGTGATAACAGAGTCATAGTTTCTTCCACTCTTTCTGTGCTTTTGTTTTCCTATTCCTTGGTTTTCTGTCTCTAAATATGTATATATTGCTAGGAATGACCTCATAGATCATCTAACTCTGAGGTTTTTATTTTGGCATTTATGAATGGACTTCAGGAAAGGTCCAAAAATCCCCTCTAAAGTTGTATGGTGTTTGTGTACACATAGGTATGATCATTTCTCTGGGAATGGAGGCATATTCACAAAGAGTTCTGTATGCCTCAATAATTGAGACCAAAATTCTAGACCAACATATACTCATTTTATGAACAATGAAGCTGAGGTCCAGAAAAGTAAATTAAGATTAAGGTCAGGTATTACCTTACGCCAATCTAAAGAGTGTTATCCTACAGCTTTTAAATTCAGCGTTTAGTATTCAAGAGGTAAGTTTTTACCCCAGACATCACATTTTATTTAGGTATTTTTTGTATAAAAAGAATGATAAACTTGAATTTGAATGCATAAGGAAGATCACCAATGTGCTTTGGAGTGGATGAATGAAGTAAGGTGTTCCCTGGATTTCTGAACCTGATGCTTAATGATGCATGTTTTCTTGGAAATTGCCTGAAGTCACAATACTTTTTTAAAAGTTTTAGCACTGAGCCAGTTATGCAGATGATAGAAGAAATAAGAAAAAAAATCCTTGAAAGGTTTTAAGGAACCAGTTGGATTATTTTGTGTCCTGAGTTGCCCAAGCCAGAAATGTAAGAATCATGTTTAACATGTGCTGGTCATGATCTCTCTCTGCTCAGCCCCTCTGTATTAGTCCCATCTGCCGCCTAAACTAATGCCATCATCATTTTGCCTGGATTACAGCAACAACATCCTTACTGGTTGGTTTGTTTGCTTTGTTTTGTTTTTCACCTCTGGCCCTATCCCTCTTACCTTTATTCATTCACTATCAGAATCGTCTTGTCAAAAGTCTGCTTTCAAACCAGAACCCATACTCTTCTATGTATCTTTTTTCCTGGACAGCCCATTCTCTTTCCACATCCCCAAATCAATGCTTCCTATAAGGCATTCTGACACTTGAAGCCCTGAATTTGCCAGGCTTTTTCAGGTCTTTGCTTGGAAATGTTCCCCACCCTCTTCCACCACTGAGACTCAGCTCAAGTGTTCTCTAATCTAAAAGTCTTTCTGGACACTTGACTCCCACCTCCACCGCTCGCCCCAACCCCATGACAGCATTGATTCTTCTCTGAAACTCTGTGACTGCACCATGAGAACACTAGGTGCACTATAAAGTCACGAGCCTCGTGCTGTGTTCCCCAGCTCTCTGAATTTCATACAAGAACCATGCCCTACTCATCTTTAGAACCCTAGAGCATAGTGTTAAGCAGAATGGACTAACAGAATAGGTAAACTTTAAATTTATATACTTATCAAATCTCTTTATTTTTTCTGTCAAAGTCATTATGCTGATTATATATTTTATTTAATATCTATATACTTGGAAAGAGTGTATCTTAATCATTTCAAAATAGAAATTCTGTAATATTCTTCTTGGCCAGAATTTAACATACTGAGATCCTGTTGAATGCATTTCTAAGCAAGTATTTGTAATGATATTGTGAGATAATGGTAACTCAGTAGAGGGGCATAAGAATTAAAAGAAGGCAATTCTGAGCCAGACCACTTGGATTCAAATTCTGGCTATACCACTAGCTTTGTGGCTTAAATTAAATTTATTTAAACTTCCTACATCTCAGTTGTTCATCAGACTTCTAAATAATAACAAATATTAACAGCTAAAATTCATAGTGCGCTGTCAATAATCCAGGAGTTATACTAAATATTTTACGTTCTTTATGTCTTTTTAACTTCAAAATTTACATTCATTTTATAGCTATGAAGACAGAGTATTAAATGACTTTCTCAAGGTCACCCAAACACAAAATGCAAAACCAGAATTTAACCCTGGTTTAACAGCTTCTTCAAATATTGTAACATTTATAAAATAATCTGTGTATCATTGTATAAGGAAGAATTTTATTTATAAATATCTAATCTCTTTTCCTATGCAATAAAATTCCACTTTAAATGCCTATTCAATCATTTCCATGTATGAAAAATAAGACAAAATTCATGTACTCAAATTCGATGATGAGCTCAAACATCATCTCCATCTTGGGAACAATTTAAAACCAAAGGGCAATAATTTAAGTAATATTTCAAAACATATATATCAACGGAAGCAAGTAGATATTCACAGAGAATAAATTGTATTCCCAAAACTTTCCAGAGAACCTCCAGAGTGATAAAACTTTCACAGTTCTATCTCATTAGTTTAATCTTTCAAATTTTTGAGCTATAGGTAGGGTAGGAAGAATTATTATACTCATTTTGCATGTGGTAACAGTGAAATCTAGAAAGGTGGAGTGCTCACACATCATTTGTAAAAAAGCAAAGTCTACAATTCATGTCTCATAGATTCCAGTCCACTATTGCTTGGCATTGAGAGAAACAGAAGATAAACCCTCCTTATTTAATCAAAATGAGCTTTAGGGACCCCAAAGTCTTTCCTTTAACTTTTTAGAAATAAAACGGGAGTGCTCCCTCTTTGCAGTCCAGCCTCTTTGACTTGCATGGGCCAGGTCCTTTCCTAGTCACACCTTCTACCTCCGCCCCTCCCAGTTCTCCCTTCCCTCTCCCCACCCCAGAGCCTCAGGAATTCATTCCTTAAGCTGCATGTGTTAAGCTTTGGAAAGCAAAATAAGTAGAACACAGAGTTTCCAGTGTGGCACATTAATATTTTCTAGTTCAACCAGATTTATTTGAAACCTGGCGCATGTTTATAAATCCAGTCTAGCATCTGGCATTTGTTACAAGGGTAACTCAGCTTTAAAAATGCCTGCCAGCCCCGTGGCAAGCCAAGTCATACCCACTTAATGAGAAGTCTAGCTGCTAGCTTCTCTCAAAGCTAACCAGATGCCGCATGCTGCCAGTTCATCTACCACCAGAATATTAACACAGTGTTGACACTATCATGATTTGCATTTGGATCCAAATGACAAAATAGTGCTGTGATGTCAGCAAGTTAAATGATGATCCGTAGCCAGAACATCTGTTTTTGTGGGTCCCCTGACCTTTTGAGTAGCAGTCTTTTTTTTGACATTGTGAGTATATATCCAGTATCTGTGGTCTCGTGGAGTACATAGGATCCTGTTACAATGCTGCATGGAGAGCTGACACACAGTGCACGCCACTTGGGCTCCAAACCATTTTATACATACTTGAATATCAAAACAGAAGACATGAAATAAAAGTTATGTGAGTGGAAACCATGCATATTTTTTCTTGCCACTATTGCTTTCCATGCTTTCAGTTGTTTGGGTTAAAAAAAAAAAAAAAAAAAAAAAAAAGACAACAAATAATCCAAACACTAGCTTAGGTTGGCAGAGATCTTTGCATGTGTACTGCAATTCTTCCCAATAATGGGATCTCAGTGTACTGGCTCTCTGAATATTTTGAGATCTCAAACCCTCCCAAGATGTTTCAAACCTGGTAAGTACTTTCATATATTTTAATAATCCCCCAGACATGGACTCTGTGGCAATTTTCCCTCAGAAGAAGCATGATATATGCTTGGCATGGTGGGTCTAATGAAATATTCAAGTCTTTCTATAGCTGAGATAGGAAATTAACAAAGCACAAAAGTCATATTTTTCATTTCCAATTACATTTTTTAACGTAGCAGGAATTTTCCTAGGAATGGAAGTTTAATTTGAAGCTGATATACTTTGACCAATAGTATGGATTTTGAAGGAAAGACAAGGAAATGAAGGTTAAAATTATCTCATCTCTCTAGGATTACATTTTATTTTCTCCCTTCTCTACTCTGGTGGCATAATAAGAAATATTGTACATACTTGGTCTCTGCCTCCCCGCTTTTCCTGGCCCACAAAGGGAACTAGCAGCCAGGGGAGCCAACCATGTGATTAAAGGGCCAGAACTTTCACTCCCCCTCCCACTCCCCCTTCAACCCTGACCTCCAGCAAGGAGAGAGGGACTAGAGGTTGAGTGAATCACTAACGGCCAATGATTTAATCAATCGTGCCTAGTAAAGAAGCCCCATAGAAAACCCTAACCAAAGGGGTGTGGAGGTGCTGAGAGGGTGGCACACCTGGAGAGGGCATGGAAACTCCCGTACCTTGCCCTATGCATGTCTTCCGTCCAGCTGTTTCTGAGTTGCAGACTTGCATAATAAACTGGTAATTCAATAAGTAAACCATTTTCCTGACTTATGTGAGTTGTTCCAGAAAATTATCGAACACAAGGAAGGGGTCATGAGAACTTCCAATTTATAGCCAGAGGGACAGGTGACAACCGGGAGTCGCAATCGGTATCTGGAGTGGGGGCAGTCTTGTGGAGGAAATCTTGTGGTACCTGTGGGGTCTAACACTAACTCCAGGTAGATAGCTGTCAGAATCGAGTGAAATTGTAGGACACCTAGTTGGTGTCAGATGACAAGTGGAGAATTGCTTGGTATGGAAAAAAATTTCTATATGTCTTGTATCAGAAGTTAAGTACTGAAGGTGGTAATAGAGTAATAGAGTGAACATCAATTTTCTTTCAACTAGGATGTTTTAATGTTGTGATAATCTTGTAAATATGCTGTTCCCAAATTGCGTAAGATTCAAGAAATTTAAGATTAAGCAAATTTATATTCTTAAGGATGCACAGAACTGAAAAAAAAAAACATCTTTGGAAACGAGTATGTCCTCTTCCAGTTCCAGTGTTTACTTAACATAACAATTTATCTTATTTTATTTATAAGTGCGGAACACAGATGGGACCATATTCTAACACAGAGATGCCATAAATGAATTGTGAGAAAATTGCCTCCCTCATTGTTCAGCAGAAGCAGGAATTTTCCCAGAAAGATTGCCCTAACCTGGTGGTCCTTGTGCTCTTAACTGCAACTGGTAAGTAGGATTGATCTTTCTTCTTCCTCACCACAGACATTATTCTTTGTACTGTATGACGCTTGCCTGTATTTAAGTTGACATTTAATCACTTACGTATGGCTCTTTGTGTTATGTGCATAAATCTTGACTCCCCCCAGATATTGTAAAGGGACCATATCATATTTTTCTTTTGCTTCCCTGCCAAGGGAGACCTGAGGAAGTACTGGGGATATTTGACACTTAACAAATTATGGTGAAATCAAATTTTCTCTTAGTGCTCACAGAGTATATATGGTTCCTTTAAGTACAGAATGTTTTTCTTTTTTTTTTTTTTTTCCTCGAGGAGGTAGAGAGAGAGGAAAGGAAGAAGGAAGAGGAAAGGGAAGGAACTGATTAGAAGGGAAGGAAGAGGGAGGAAGGAAGAGGAAGCTTACATGCTAAGCCACTGGACTGAGTACTTACATATTTCACCGCCTCAGCAAACCTCAGTATTGTAACTGTGTTTTAGAGATGAGGCAACTGAGTTTCCAAAAGGTGAAGCAACCAGCTGAGCCAGAATTTGATCTCAAAGACCATACTTTTTATCAAGTGAGGCCCTGGCCTTTCCTGAAAGCCATAAAACCAAGAAAGTAATTAATACTGTTTTGTGCTTCATATTGCTGGGGAGTTCTGTAGAGAGTAGAACAATATTTATATATTAAAAAAAAAAAAACTTAGGGAAATTCTTCTTTTTAGAACTCTGCATGTGTTCCTCTCCAGATTTTCACTCCTTATTCCTTGTGCATTCTTTGTAAATGCCTTGTTTCAGAACAATCTCCCATAATTATTTTTCTGTTGCCATTGTTGATATTTTACATCCTCATATGTTCTCTTTCAGGAATCCTTCACTGCTGGAGGCCTGCAGGGTAAATATTTACTGTTTTCCAGTACAAAACTTGAATTTTTATCATTTCTTGCTCACATCCCTCTTTTCTCTCCATCTGCCACCTGCCTAGACATCAACAAAGAAAACCCCAAGAAAGGAGTATTTTTTGTTCATACCCCAGGATCATTTATAAAATTGTTGATCCATGGCCGGCCGCAGTGGCTCTTAGCACTCTGGGAGGCTGAAGCGGGAGGATTGTTTGACCTCAGGAGTTCGAAACCAGCCTGAGCAAGAGCGAGACCCCGTCTCTACTAAAAATAGAAAGAAATTAATCAGACAACTAAAAATATATATAGAAAAAATTAGCCGGGCATGGTGGCACATGCCTGTAGTCCCAGCTACTCGGGAGGCTGAGGCAGAAGGATTGCTTGAGCCCAGGAGTTTGAGGTTGCTGTGAGCTAAGATGACACCATGGCACTCTAGCCCGGGCAACACAGTGAGACTCTGTCTCAAAAAAAAAAAAAAAATTGTTGATCCATAACATATTTAAGTTTATCAATCATGTTCTTTCCTTAATACACAGAAATTACTACTTGTTTGGGTTCATGTCATAAAAGCCAGACTTCATGTATTCAACAAATATCCATTGAACCCTTTGCATGTTAGGTAGCATTCTAAGTGCTGCAGACTTGACGGCAAAGAAAGTTGAAAGAAACCCTTTTCTAGTTGAACAAAATAAAAAGAAAACCTCTTAAAGATTGTGTAAAATCATAGCAATGGCATCTCTCATATTTTATGAAGACCTGACATTGCTTTTCTATATTCAGGGAGCCTAGGGAATTAATATGTTTATGCCTGCAACTAAAAATTGCCTGTGTCCCTTAAAACTCATTCCTCTAGTAGCTGCAAGTGGACAACTGGCAGTAATCATGGTATGAAAGACATATTTAGTCACTGTAAAAACGATAGATTTTTCACTTACTTTATATATAAACAGAGGAGTTTGGTGTAGGGGCAAGAATATGCAATCTAGAGTGGAGAATATTCGGAAGGCTTCTGAAATATTGTGCTAAAACTGTCCATTTCCAAGAGTTGTTTTTGGTGTTTTTTTTTTTACAGCTTATTTAGGAATAATTGGCATTTAAAAATTTCATATATTTAAGATGTACTATGTGATGTTTTGATATATGCACATTGTAAAATGATTACCACAATCAAGCTCATTAACATCAGCTCGTATAGTTACCATTTTTTAATGGTAAGAATACTTAAGATCTACTCCCTTAGCAAATTTCAAGTATACAATACATTCTTAATGCTGTACATTAGGTCTCCTGGACTTATTCCTCTTACAATGTAAGGCTTGTGCCGTTTCACTAACTTCTCCTCATATCTCTCAAACCCAACCCCTGGTGATCACCTTTTACTCTCTATTTCTATGAATTCAAATTTTTTAGATTCCATATATGAGATCATGCAGTCCTTTAGCATAATGACCTCTATCTTCATCTACATTGTTGCTGATTTTTGCAGCTGTGTTAACAAAGGGTACTTACTGGCTATATATATATATATGTATTTTTTTTGGTAGTATTCTTATCTGGCTTTTGTATCAGGGTAGTTTTGGCTTCATAAAAAGAGTTTGGAAATGTTACCTCCTTTTCAATATTTTGGAAGAACTTGAGAATGATTAGTATTACTTCTTATTTAAATGTTTGGAAGAATTCACAAGTGAAGCCATTAGGGTCTGGGCTTTTCTTTGTTGAGAGATTTTTGTTTACTGAATTAATCCCGCTGCTCATTATTGGTCTACATGTTGTCTGTTTCTTCATGATTCAGTCTTGGTAGGTAGTATGATTTTAGGAACTTATCCATTTCTTCTAGGTTATTCATTTCTTTAGGTTTGCTATTTTTTATAGTAGTCTTTTATAATTGTTTGTATTTCTGTGGTATTAGCTGTAATGTCTCCTCTTTCATTTCTAGTTTTATTTGAGTCTTCTCCTTTTTACTTTCAATCTAGCTAAAGATTTTTAAATTTTTTTATCTTTTCAAAAAACCAACTCTCACTTTCCTTGGTCTTTTAAATTGTTTTTCTAGTCTCTTTCCTTTATTTCTGCTCCAATCTTTATTATTGCCTTCCTTTTACTAACTTTGGGCTTAGTTTGTTCTTGTTTTTCTCGTTCTTTGAGGGGTGCCGTTAGGTTGTTTGAGATCTTTTGTGTTGTTCTTGTAGGTGCTTATTGCTAAAAACTTCCATTAGAGCTGCTTTTGCTGCATTCCATAAGTTTGGTATGTTGCCTTTCTATTTTAATTTATTAAGACATTTTTTATTTTCTTTTGATGTATTCTTTAACCCATTGTATATTCAGGTGTATATTTAGTTTCAACATATTTGTGGATTTTTCAAATTTCGTCCTGTTACTGACTTCTAGTTTCATATCATTATGGCTAGAAAAGATACTTGATATGATTTCAGTCTTCTTAAACTTGTTGAAACTTGTTATGTGGCATAACATATTATCTATTCTGGAGAATATTTTATGTGTGCTTGAGAGGAATATGCACTCTACTGCTGTTAGATGGAATGTTCTGTATTGATTTTTCAGTCAGGATTATCTATGCATTGTTAAAAGTGGGGCACTGAAGTTTTCCACTATAATAGTATTACTATTCCTCTCTTTAGATCATTTAATATTTGCTTTATATATTTAGATGCTCCAATGTTAGGTGCATATATATGAAACTATGCCATGGATCCAAGTCTTCTGACTCTTCATTCAGTGTTTATTTCACTACTACTATTAACTCTATCTTCGAGCTGTAAAACGCAAAGATTTACAGGTTTTATGCATTCATAGTTTTCTAGAAATATGTGTTTTAACATAAAAATTAATGAAGGCCCTATCAAATATAAGACACTTAAGTAATTCTATTGTCACTTTTTATTCACGCTTCTATGAATAGCCTCAAAAATTACAATTTGATGAGCCTCAATCTAAAATGACTTCAGGAAATATGAAAAACATTACTTTGTGTGAGGTGGTAGAGGAATTGGAAATGATGGAAAGCAATATCTTCTTTTGTTACTTACAAACACTGCAGATGACATTTATAATGAAAAGTGGAAAGAGAATTCATTGAATGCACATTAATAATTTGACCTCATTCTGTGATAAATTTCATAATCTCTCTGAAACATAAAATATAAATGTAGTTTTATATTTTTATAATAGAAAAGTTAATTGCTCAGTTGAAATTCTTAATTCTATTTAGGTATAAAAAGGTATCCACAGAAGATATTAATAAAAGCCCCCAGAAAAATACCATCTAGTGATTCTCTTTGGGTATCTATAATTTTTTATTTAGTTTCTTTAATATTTTTTTAAAACCGTGAAAGAAGCTTCCAAAAATAGTGATAAACAGTATCCTTCTCTGTTGATTAACACATTCGACTTCTGTCTGGACTGAGTATCTGAAAGATTCTCTCCTGTCTGGGCCTTGTATTTCTTTGCCAAAAACAGAATTAATATTTCTAGCTACATATCACTTTAACCAGAGAATTTTTCATACTTACAATGAAAACAATACTTGTTATAGCCGGGATATTATATACATGACCAAAATTTAATCTTAGTTTGTGGGGGTGTGTGTAGATTGTCTTACCTGGAAATACCCTATTCTATTCACAGTTTTTGAGGTCAAACATTAATCATCTTTGTACTCATACTAATTGAGACCTCTCAATGAGTTAAATGGACATATAACCCCTGACTCTGGTGACCAACAAGTATTTCTTTGATTGTTTTATCATTTTTGTAGAACTGTAAATTTTTTACTTAAAATGGCCATTATTCACTTAATCATTGGCCAGTCCAAGTGTGTGAAATGATTCTGGCAAATGTACAAGACGTAAACCATAAACTCACATATTTATAAAATTTACATATCTTTACCTAAATTGGTTTAAATCTGATTCTTAGTACTCATCGCATTAGGCCAGTGAAAGTTTCAATTATGGAAGGGGACTGTTGGGTCTCTCCTCCACTGTAATCCAAGCCCTTGTAGTCTATGTAAACCAATGACTGCTACTTCCATATCACACTAAGTGGACATGAAATGAAGTATTTTCCAAGGTTGACAATCAGAGTTAGTTCCAGAATTGCTAGATAAACGTCATAGCCATAGGCTGTAAAGAAAGTATTTCTCTTTCAACCCCTGCTGTGCTCAAAACTATTCCATTCTCCTCTACTCTCTGTCTCTTCAACTACATGGCCCAGGCTTTCACAAAATGTTGGAAAGTAGCTTAACTTTCAACAAATTTTGTTTTCTTCCCTGAAAAATTCCTGAAGCCAGAAAATACAAAAGTACAAAAGGAGAGAGAGAGAGAAAATGGAGAGAGGATAAATACGAATGTATAATTCTATATGTTATCCTGACACACAAGCAAATAGGAGATAATAGAATCAGCTGTAAACTCTAATTCTTATTCTGGTCACTTTCTCTTCACTCCATTGGTAAGAAAATAAGTCCTAACCTAGAGTTATAAACACACAACATCTGATGTTAAATGGATGAGCAAAACTGCAGTTTGTTAGGCACATACACTCATAGTCCAGGGGAAGAGAATCTAGCATGTCATGTTGGACCACATGGAGTTTTCACTCGGGATAGAGTGAAGAAACAGGGTCTATGGGAAGCAAAGTTTGTAGTAACAAGATGGTGGAGTGAGTGTTTGCTCCCATGTGAGGATGTGACGAACTTGCTTGAATAATTCAACAGGCTGACAGGGAACTGAAGCCTACTACTGAGGAATAAGGAGGCACTGTGCCTAGTCCGTTTGATAAAGAGGATGTTTTGGCTAGGGGACCTCATCTGTGGGAGCATGGAGAGGGAAATATAAAGACTATTAGATTCTCATAGTTTCCCCAGATGTAAAGGCACACATAACATTGGGCCATAATTTAAGGCCATATACTGTGCTTCCGTCAACAGAGAAAGTCTGAGATTCTCTGCTATAATTTGCAACATTCTTTTGCTACCTAAGTAGACACTGTACATAGGTAATTAAGATTTCTGAATACTTATGAAAAACATTAATTTTATTTTATAAATGTTTCTGAAAAAGTATTTTACAAAGTTCACTTTGGACTGAGATCCAGAATCATTCTCCAGGCAACGAATCTCATGATTAAAAAGAGTGTCTCATTTTCAAAAATGTAGTATTCATATGAGACCATTTGAGGAACTCAAAATGGCAAATATAAATTATTTTTCTGTGATTGTGAATGTGTATATTAAGCATATGAAAGCCCTTGCAGTAATTGATGTGATTGAATATTCATTCTCTCATCCAAATGACCTCTGCCTACAAAAGGCACCAAACAATTATTATATATTGAGCAGATGAGGGTGATTGTTTATCTCTGAGCATAGGATTAATGATGTTATAATTTGCAAGGAGGAGTGTAATTTAAATAATCAGTATTACTGTCCTAGTCAGTTTTGCATTGCTAGAAGGGAAATACCTGAGGCTGGGTAATTTATAAAGAAAAGAGGTTTATTTGGCTCATGGTTCTGAAAACTATACAAGAAGCATAGTGCCAGCATCTTCTTCTGGTGAGGGCTTTGGTGAGCTTCCAGTCATGGCAGAAGGCAAAGGGGAAGAAGGCATGTCAAATGGTGAGAAAAGAAGCAAGAGAGAGAGAGGAAGGGGTGACAGGATCTTTTAAACAACCAGTTCTTATGTGAACTAATAAAGCAAGCACTCATTCATTACTGTGGGGAGGGCACTAAGCCATTCATCAGGGATCAGCCCCCATGACCCAAACACTTCTCACCAGGCCCCACCTGCAACATTGGAGAACCAGTTTTAACATGAGAGCTGGAAGGGACAAAGATCCAAATTATATCATTACTAACAAATTTTATAAGAGATTGAAGGCTGGGGATAAAAGACAAAACTGAAGTATGTACTAAAATAAACAGTTTTAAAAAGGAAATTAAAATATGTACAATCATATTTTATATAACCAGAAAAAGAAAAGCAGAAGTCTGAAAAAATCAATATTAAAAGGTATTATTTCTCTGACATTCTAATTGTGTTAGCTAGAAGACTATTCTGAATTTCCTAGTTTGAGAGAAAGACAGAGAAAATCGAAACCAAAGTGGATTAGGCACAAAAGAACTTTATTGTCCTACCTAATTAAAAAATCCCTTAAAGTTAGTGTTGACTTTTAAGTTTAACTGTATATTTAGGTTCAAGTTTGTCACAGGTTTTGCCAGTATTTTGTTGAGAATTTTTGCAGCGAGTTTCATCAAGGATATTGGCCTGTAGTTTTCTCCTTTTTTGTTATGTCCTTGTCTGGTTTTGGTATCAGTGATTCTGGCCTCATGGAATGAGTTTGGGGGAATGCCCTCCTTTTAATTTTTTTGTGATAGTTTCAGAATGAATGGTATAACTTTTTGTTTGTATGTTTGGTAGAACTTAGCTATGAATCGAACTGGTCCTGGGCATATCTTTGCTGGGAGACTTTTTATTAGTAATTCAATCTTGCTGCTTAATGTTGGTCTGCTCAGGTTTTCTATTTATTCCTGATTCAATCTTGGTAGATTGTATGTTTCCAAGAATTTATCTATTTCCTCTACATTTGCCAGTTTGTTAGCTGTTCATAATAGTCTCTGATGGTCATTTGTATTTCTGTGGTATTAATAGTAATGTCTCCTTTTTCAGTTCTGAAATTGTTTATTTGGGTCTTCTCTCCTCTTTTCTTGGTTAGTCTAGCTAGTAGTTTATCAATTTTGTTTAACTTTTCAAAGAACAAAATTTTAATTTCCTTGATCTTGTTTTTTTTTTTTTTAATTCCTATTATCATTTACTTCTGCTCTGATCTTTATTATTTCTTTTCTTCTGCTAATTTTGGTTGTGGTTTGTTCTTCCTTTTCTAGATCCTTGAGCGACATTGTTAGATTGTGAATATTTCTACTTTTTTGATGTAAACATTTATTGCTGTAAAAATCTCTCTAAGCACTGCTTTTGATATATCCCATAGGTCTTGGTATGTTGTGTTTTCGTATTTATTTGTTTTAAGAAATTTTTTTTATTTCCAACCTAATTTTGTCATTGACTCAATGGTCATTCAGAAGCATGTTGATTAATTTCAATGTATTCGTATAGTTTCCAAAGTTCCTTTTGCTATCAATTTCTAGTTTTATTAAATTGGGGTATGAGAAGATAATTAATATGATTTCAATTATTTTTTTTTAATTTGTTGAGACTTGTCTAACATTGGATTTATCCTGGAGAATGCTCCATGTGCTGATGAAAATAATTTATATTCTGCAGTTGTTGGATAGGATGTTCTGTAAATGTTTGTTAGGTTTATTTACTCTAATACTCAGGGTTTTTTTTTTGTTGATTCTCTTTCTAGAATGATCTGTCTAATGCTGAGTGAGGATTTGAGGTCCACCCCACTATTATTGAATTGCAGTCTATCTCTCTCTTTATTAATATATTTAGTAATATTTGCCTTATCAATCTGAGTGCTCCAGTGTTGGGTGCATATATATTTAGAATTGTTATATCCTCTTGCGGGACTGATCCCTTTATCATTATATAAATATTTTCTTCAACTTTTTATTACCGTTTTTTATTTAAAGTCTGTTTTATCTGATATAAGTATGGCTGCTCCTGCTTACTTCTGGTTTCCATTTGTGTGAAATATCTTTTTACATCACTGTACTTTCAGTCTATATGTCTTTATTGATAAGGTGAGTTTCTTGTAAACGGCATATTGTAGGATCATTTTTTTTCATTCAGTCATTCTACATTTTATAAGTGGACAACATAATCTGTTTATCTTCAAGGTTATTTTTTTCTTATATTACATTCTATTTTTATTTTTTATTTCTTTTTGTATTTTTATTTTTAATTATTATGGGTACATAATGGTTATATATATTTATAGGGTATATGTGATGTTTTAATACAGGAATACAATGTGAATTAATAAAATCTGGGTAAGTGGGGTATCCATCACCACAGAAATTATCATTTCTTTGTGTTAGGAACATTTTAATTTCACTCTTTTAGTTATTAAAAGCATACTCTAACTTACTGTTGATCATAGTCACTTTGTAGTGCTATCAGATATTATTCATTCTACCTATCTAACTATATTTATGTACCCATTAACCATCCCAACTTTATCACCCTCTTCTGCTACCCTTCCTAGCCTCTGGTAACCATCATTCTACTGCCTCCATCAATTGTTTTTAATATTTACCTCCCATATATGAGTGAGAACATGTGACATTTGTATTTTTGTGCTTGGCTTATTTCACTTAGCATAATGTTCTCCAGTTCCATCCATGTTGTAGTAAATGATAGGAGTTCATTCTCTCTGAATGCTTGATAGAATTCAGCAATGAATCCAACAGGTCTTGAGCTTTCCTTTGATGGGAGACTTTTCATTACTGCTTCTATCTATTATTTGTTATTGGTTTATTAAAGTTTTGTTTTCTTCGTAGTTTAATCTTAGTAGGTTTTATGTGTCCAGGAATGTATCCATTTCTTCTAGATTTTCTAATTTATTGGCATATAGTCACTCATAGAATTCTCTAATGATCCTTTGGATTTCTGCAGTATCAGTTGTTATGTCTCCTTGTTCATCTCTGATTTTATTTATTTGAGTCTTCTCTTTTTTTTCTGTTAGTCAGGCTAAAGGTGTGTTAATTGTGTTTATCTTTTCAAAAAAACAACTTTATAAATGACACTTTTTATTTTTTTGCTTTCAATTTTATTTATTTCTTCTCTGTTCTTTATTACTTTTGTTTCACTAATTTTGGGTTTGATTTGCTCTTGTTTTTCTAGTTCTTTATGATGCATGTTAGGTTGTTCATTTGAAGATCTACTTTTTTGATATAGGCACTTATTGTTATAAACTTACCCTTTTATTACTGCTTTTACTATACCCTATAGATTTTAATATGATGTGTTTTCATAGTCATTCGTTTTGAGAATTTTTTACTTTTCTTCTTAATCTATTCATTGACCCACTGGTCATTCAGGAGCATATTGTTTAATTTCCATGTGTTTGTATATTTTCCAATGTTCCTCAAGTTATTGATTTCTAGTTTTATTCTATTGTGGTCAGAGATAATACTTGAAATGATTTCACATTTTTTTTGAAAACTTTAAGACTTATTTTGTGACCTAGTATATGGTCTATCCTTGAGAATGATCCATGAGCTGAGGAAAAAAACCTGTATTCTGCAGCTTGGGGATGAAATATTCTGCAAATATCTGTTAGTTCCATTTGGTCCATTGTGCAGATTAAGTCCAATGTTTCTCTATTGATTTTCTGTCTGGATGATCTGTCCAATGCTGAAAGTGGAGTGTTGAGTTCTCCAATGATTATTATATTGCGGTCTCTCTATCTCCGATAATATTTGCTTCATATATCTGGGTACTCCAGTGTTGGTTTCAACTATATTTAGAGTTGTGAAATCTTCTTGCTGAATTGACCTCTTTATCATTATATCATGGCTTTATCTCCTTTTACAGTTGTTATCTTTAAATCTATTTTATATGATAGAAGTATGGCTAGCCCTGATATTTTTGGTTTCCACTTGCATGGATTATCTTTTTCATCTTTTTAATGTCAGTCTATGTGTATCTTTATAGGTGAAGTGGGCTTTATTTAGACTACATATAGTCAGCTCTTATTTTTTTATTCTTTTTGTCACCGTATGTCTTTTAACTGGAGAGTACAGTCCATTCGCATTCAATGTTATTATTGATAGGTATGTTACTATTGCCATGTTATTGTTTGATTTCTGTGGGTTTTTTTTTTTTGTGGTCCTCTCTTTCTAACTTCTTTTCTTGCTTCCTTTGTTAAAAGTGATTTTCTCTGGCAATCTGTTGTAAATTTTTGTCTTTTATTTTTTATGTATCTGTTGTAAGTTTTTTTATTTGAAGGTACCATGAGTCTTGAAAAAAACATTTTATAACCAACTATTTTCAACATATGAAAACTCCACTTACAAAGAAACAAATAAACAGGGAAAGAGAAACCTAACAGAAATTCTATACTTTACTTCATTCCCCCACTTTTTAACTTTTTGTTGTTTCCATTTACATCTTTTTATATTATATATCTCTAAAAATGTTTTGTAGTTATTTTCGATAGGTTTGTCTTTTAGTCTTCCTATTCCAGATATAAGTAGTTTATATACCAAAATTAAAGCTATAGAATATTCCGTATTTATGTACTTACTATTTAAGTTCAGTTGTATACCTTCACATGATTTCTTGTTGTCCACTAATGTCCTTTTCTTTTAAGATTGAAGAACTACTTTTAGAATTTCTTGTAGGATGGGACTGGTGTTGATTAAATCTCTCTTTTTTTTTTTTTTTTTGTCTTCTGTCTTTCTTTCTGTCTCTCTCTCCTTCTCTCTGCTTTTCTCTGTCTCACTCACAGGCCCTCACACCACACCCCTGCCCCTCATCCCCTTCTCCACTTTGCAATACAAGACTGAAAACTAGTGGATGCACACAATGGAAGAAGCCTGGATCCCTGAGTTCTCTGCTTGGAGGACAGACAGGTAGGAGAGCTGTCCAACAACCTATGTCTTCATCAGACATTGTTTTAAGAGTATTACTACTGAAGTTAATCTAACTTACACAAATAAATAATTTTTAGTTTAGTCCTACTACAGACTACAACAGTTTAGTCCTACTATAGATACTATAATAGTAAAAATGGATTATTTACAGTTACAAAAATATAAATAAATCTCAAGTGAATCAAAGCCAAAGAAGCAAGTTGAAAAATAGTACATAGAACATAAATTCATTCATATAAAGCTCAAAGATATGCATGACTATGCTATGCATTATTTAGTGTTTCTAACATGTGTTAAAAATATAAATAAAAACAAGGTAATCATAAACACAAAATTAAGGATGGTGTCTACTTTTGAGTGGTAGTAATGGAAGAGGTTAGAATGCAAGGGCATATTCAAAGGGAACTTTGGTGTAATAAAAATGTTCTTTTTTCTAAAATGGGTAGTGGGTACATGGCATTCTTTTTTGTATCTCTATTTTAATTTTTAAAATTTTTTTATCTACTTAATATTTCATATTTTTAGTGAAGAGTGACTGAAAATCAGTCCAATTATTGCAAAATAGGAAAAAAATAGTTTCCAGTTAGCAATTTCTACCAAAGAATTTGGCAAGAAGGAAGATCACCAGGCAGATGTTCCAAAGAACTAGACTATGTAGCCAATAGAAATTGCAACAGAGTTATTCTGGAGAAACAAAAACATATTAATCAAAGGCCAATTGAAATAATTTAACTTATAATTTGCCTAAAATTGAGAAATTCATAATTATCTGCTGAACTAATATATGGTTTTCAAATGGAGGAATATAAGTATAGGCTCACTCAGTTGGAGGTTCTTATAAACAATATCTGGTTGAAAAAGATGATTGGAGAGTATTTTTCCTTTGACATTTTTAAAACAGCAGATAGAATCATAGAATGTCAGGACTGGATAAGCCCTTAGAGATTCTACACCAATGGTTCTCAGTCTTGCCTGAATATGAGGATCACCTAGGGAGTTTTTAAAAAAACCCAATATTCAATTTGTGCCAGAGACAAATTAAATCAGAATATCTGGGGTTAGTACCTAGGCATTAGTATTTTTAAAGATCCTCAGATGATTTCAATGTTCAGCCAACATTAAGGACCACTGAGCTAGAGAAACTCCTTTTTTGCGCAGTTGAAATGTCTGGAATTTGAAGAGGTAGGTTGCGTTGTATAAGGTTATATAGCTGGTTAATTGGTTTTTGTCTTTTTTCCTGCTTCTGTCTTTGATTTTTTAATATTATTGCTTCCCCTATGTTTTAAGTCTTAAGCAATAAGTTCTTTCTATTCAAACTACTCTCAGAGAGAGAAACTATTCCCCATAAAGAATGTCACTTCAACTATCATCAACATATTAAAGCATCTTCTTTATCTATGCTTCTATCTTTCTAGTAATCATATGCACACACAAGGTGTTTATTCATTTATTCTAAACTTGTTCAACATTAATTGGGTACCAATAGTGTTCTAGAAACCCAGCTAATAAAATTACCATCATTGGAGAGATTGGTAATGAGTAATTATTGACTTTCTACCCAAGTTCCTAAGGCAACAAGGACCAGGGCACTATACAAAATATATCTGACTGCAAGTAAATGAAAGATGGATTTTCTACTCTTCCAAAGAGTGTCATACCCATATCTGGACAATGTATCCTTACTTGCTCCTATTCCTGGATATATCCACACCAACACTTGGCTCTCTGGTCGTCATGGACAACACCGTATTTCCTATTAACACTCATTCTTGAACTTGTCACTTGGTAGGGCCTCTACTTGTTCAACATCTGTCCCCAGATCTCTCCTTCTGAAATTCAGGGACTATTTTTTTCCTCTGGTATCTCCTGGTCCATATTTTTTAGGTAGATTCTCAAATCTTCGTAAGCAAATTATGAGTTAAAGGCTCTGTTAACTTTAAAAGGGTTAAAAGCACCAAATTATGTTGTGAGCATTTTCTAATCATTCCTTATGGATTATATTTAAGGACTGTAATAGCAGTGTGGCGGGATTTGGGGACCTGTCGATCCACCTGAGCCATCAATGGATCATACCTGTAAGCTCTGATGGGCTCTGGTTTTCTGCAAAATTCCCATTTGAATATGTATATGCTACTTAAGGTTGGAGCTGAAGTCTAGGATGGGTGGCAGGGGAATATCTACCAAGGAACAACAGGCCAAAGGGAGGTGCAGTAGCTGACGGGATGAAGTGGGGAGGGTGGACAGAAGCCTGTGATGTCAGGCACTTGGAGTAGTGAGGTAGAGAGGCAAAGCCGAAAATATTATCAACGTCAAAGGCATATTTGGTCTACTTCGAAAATTGCTAAGAATCAGTGCTGGCTTATTGTAGCCCCCTTTAATAAGGAGAAATAAGAATCATGCCTATTTTAAAATAAAAAATATTTGCTAATGATATTTTCTGTGATTTTAAAAAGCCAAAGAAAACAACTAGAAAAAAACGTATCCAAATGTCAATGGCTGTGGCCTCTAGTGGTGAAACTAATTGGTAATATGATTTTTATATTATGCTCTGTATTTCTCAAAATCTTTATAATGAGCATGGTTATAAGAAAAGAGCAACACCAGAAATATGATTGTGGGTAAGATGGCAAAATAACTCAAGAATATGCCTCCTCTGTTTACTTTTGTGTCTTTTCCCTAACCTGCACAACGTAAGACTGAACACACATAACCGAACCCAAATAAAGCCTATCTGTGAAATAATAGTCCCTCCCCAAATGAACAGAGAATATAATGAGGTGAAGGAAAAGTAACACTGTTGTCTTTTTTATTCTCCTTTGTAGGTTTTAAGAGTTTGCATGTAGATGTGACTTAATCGAAACATTTATGAGGCTATAACATAATGTGTGATAACAAAGGAACTCATGGCGTTTTACTATACTGAAACTCATTGTAAACCTCCTAAGTGTCGGTCCCAGGAAACTCAGTATAAGATTGGCCTGTACTGAGAGCTCCTTTCTGAGAAATTCTAACTGAAGGAGAAATGGCGGTGACCTATATTCACTCTACCAGCCCTGCCAGCCTCTGATACTCGCCCACCAGTAAGTAGAAAGGGAAGTTTATCTCCTGGACTGGAACTTCTGGTTTCCACGATTCTTGCAGCCTGGCATTTACGCATTCCTGCAGGAACAGTCGCTAGGGAGCATCCCGTGCTGTTATCACACACCCTGGGCCCAGACGCCTTCTGGCTGTGATGGAGAAGCCACTGTTCTGCTAGCTTATCTCTGAGTTCAAAGCTTCTGCACACCCCCACGTTTTCCATGCCCCCCCAACATCCATCCACTTTTTCTTATCAACAAGCCACGCCCTGATGGTTTTCCTCTAGTGGAATTACTGATCTGTTGCAAGAGACTTGTCCAAAGCTCTTCAAAATTTGTCACATTTGAAGAAAGCGTCACCTTCATGTTTTGGAGACCTCCAATCTGCTAGCAATTTTAAAGGAAAGGCACATGCACTTATTACAAAAAGAAAGCCTGCGGGCTCTTTGTCACAAGTTATCAGAAACCCAAGTAGCCTTGGAAACAACCCAGCATCATCGCCTCATGTTGAAGATGAAGAAACACAAGCCCCGTTAGGATGCCTATATTCAGGAGTGGAGTTGGGACTGAAAGCATGTGTTTGTCTGTGTTTTTGTTTTTATTTTATTTTCTTGCATCGGGGAGACCCACCCTGTAGGGAAGGTCACAACAGATCTGAAGAGTTTCAGTAAAGCCTAATGTTCTGAATGCCACAATTCTGCTTGCCAAGGGGGCTTGGATAGAGACCCTGAAGAGCACAGCAATGAATACGGAAACCCTAAAGAAGAGAAAATAGCTTCATTACTAAGACCAAAGTCATCCTAGTTTGACATAACCACCACTAACTAGAAAAAAGAACGTATCTAATCTGCATGAGAGCTACTGTTGAGGAACTAAGTAATGCCAATCTGACAAATAGTGTTTTTGTTTTTTTTCTCTCTTTGATGTCAGCTTTCTGGGGACAGAGTGGGGAGACCTGCAGTGGTGTTTGCTCAGCCCTCACGAGCCAGTCAGCCCGAGTTATGTGACTGCTGTGCCAGTGAGGTCAGTTTGGACTATTCTGGTTTTTGCGTAATTGGGCAGCAGATCCCTTGGCAGTGCTGCTCAAATCGGTCGCCCAGCCCCTCTCTCCCCGCTTCAAGTCCTGGATGCTGAATGAGCTGACAGCCCATTGATTGTCAAGTTCTGCTTCCTGATGGCCAAAGACCCATATGAAACACACGTGGACTTTCATCAATGTTCCAAACCCTGCAAGGCTTGACGTGCATTTTTGGGTCACAGTTCACACGAAATTAGTAATAGCAGCCTGAACAGCTGTCCTTTTCTGAAACCTTTGTACTGTTTTTTTTTTTTTCCAAATGCTCTTAACTAATTTTGGAGTCTAGACTGTGAAATCTCGATACTCTCTAATCTGTTTCATCGCTTCAAGATGGCTAGGAGCATTTACAGAAAATATTAGTCATCAGTTGAATAGATCACTGATAAGGTACCAAGTTTGCTCAGCTAACTGCCATTGTCTGTGTTTCTTACTCTTTAGCTAGTTGCCACCCACAGGCACTTCCTTGCCTATCTATTCTTTTGCGATTTCCTATTCACTCTCTCCATATTTCCTCCTGATTGTGGTCACTGACTCTTATTCTTATTCTCCTCATTCTGAGATAATATATGTGAAAACACTATAAATTCTAAAATTCTACACCAATGTAAGGTATCTATATTACTATAACTCATACATTTCCAACCTGGTTTTGTGAGTGGGTGTGCATGTGCAGTGTGGGTGGGTTTATGAGTACAGGGGAACAAAGCCAGTTTTTGTCTTAGTCTATGAATGGTCCACCCTCCTAAACTAAAATCTCCACTAACCTTCTTACCCAAAAGGAGCCTGAACTTATAGAGATAGGCAAGACCCAGATACATCTAACTAATTACAAGTTTCAGATTTGAGGTTTTCTTTGAAGCTACATAGCAGTAGAGGGCCTGTCCTAGTTAAGCTAAGAGGCAGACACATTTTGTTTGTATTCTCTTATCTTCCCTGTATCCTGACATTTATATTTCTCCATCCAAGTACTCCAATATCCTTTACTATTCTCCAGCAAGTCCAGTCTCCCTATTGATTAATGCTCCCAGAACCATATCAAGCAATGCTGGGTGCTTTTACATCAACCTCTTCCCCAAACTCAAACTTTCATGCATTTAGACTACAGAAGGAAAATGTACTATTAATTTGGTCCATGCTATAGTGTGATAAGATAATAACAACATCTGCATGGGTAATTTCATGTTTAATAATTTAGTAATTGATACAAATGGATGATGGTTTAAAAAGCCTCTAGAAAATTTTTTGGGAATGAGTAATTTCTGGAGATCCCTTAATTTTAGAGGAGGCTCTCTGTTCTGACATGTATGAGGCAATCCTTAACCTGGAAAACACAAAACAGTCAAATAAGGTGATAAACACCCATTAAAAACCAGGTAGAGTACTGACCAAATGCTGTGTTGTGGCAAGAACTGACACATGGCAACTGTTGGAGCTGCTCTAAGGCATCCGTTAGAGCCTGGCATCAGCAATCACTTTTCATATTGATTAGTCCACAAAGGACAGACCTCATTTATACCAGGGCCATGTGCTCACAGAAAACATTGATCTAGGACCATATAACTTTTTAAATAAGTTGATTTGTTTGTTTTCTAGAAGGAGAAATCTAAATTGCCCTGTGGTCTATTTGAAATTTAGGAATAGAGACCATAAATTATATTTACTAAATTGATTTAAAAAAATATTAAAAAGCAATTAATGTCTTGGTCATAAAAGAGGAAAAGAGAGTAATCGAAAAGGCAAGAGACTAAGAGATAAAAATACATGAAGAATAAAGGCAAAGAGTCATAGAAAGAGAAAAACAGGCCCCAAAGAAAGTAACAAACAGAGATACACCAAGAGACAACAATTGCAATTATATTCCAAAACACGCATGAAGAGAAAAGAAAGACAAGAACGATTGTGCATATCTACCTGATATATGTATATATATATATATATTATCTCTGTGCACGGAAGGACAGATTAAAAGCATGGAAAAAAGACACACACATGAAGACACACTGTGATAGCTCTCTATTGTGTCAATGTGGCCAGGTTGAGCTGCATTTCTCAGATTTCCCTTTTCTGTATCTTTCCACTTAGGGTGAGCCACACAGAGATTCCAGTGTAAGATTTCGAAGTAAAAAGGTGGCTACTTTTGTAGGCACACAAATTGTCACTTATCCTTTGGCTCACCTTGTTGGTGTGAGACAGGGGCTAGGCCAACAACTGCTCCACCCTTTGCCGAATTCTCCTTCTGCTTCTCTAACACCTGTGTGTGTGTGTGTGTGTGTGTGTGTGTGTGTGTGTAGCTCCATGATGAAGAGCCCTGGCTTCTGCAGGAAACACATTCCATCAAGGTTAGAGACAATAAGAACTGTTATTTGTCAGTTCCAGCTTGTTCCTACTCTCCTCCACCTTATGTTCATCTTCCCTTATTCTCAAGGACTTAAAATGTTAGCATCATTTGCAAGGACACAGCTGCTCAGAGACCACCTAATCGGCTCCCACTTTCATAATTGCATAAAGTCAAACACCTGAAACAAATCCCTTACTATAAACAAATGAATGAATGAACAAATATAGCTCCCA
>RJWJ010026228.1:0-23185 GCA_004363605.1 Indri indri
GAGAACTGGGTTTTAAATATTGCTTTTCTAGTAAATTTTTTATCTGGATAAGGTACTTGGCCTGCCTCAGCTTTAGTCTTCTTTTTTCTTTTTTCTGAGACAGAGTCTCACTCTCGCCTGGGGTGAGTGCCATGGCGTCAGCCTAGCTCACAGCAACCTCAAACTCCTGGGCTCAAGCAATCCTACTGTCTCAGCCTCCTGAGTAGCTGGGACTACAGGCATGCGCCACCATGCCTGGCTAATTTTTTCTATATATATTTTTAGCTGTCCAATTAATTTCTTTCTATTTTTGGTAGAGACGAGGTCTCGCTCTTGCTCAGGCTGGTCTCGAACTTCTGAGCTCAGAACGATCCACCCGCCTCGGCCTCCCAGAGTGCTAGGATTATAGGCGTGAGCCACCGCACCCAACCAGCTTTAGTCTTCTTAATCTGTAAGATGGGAAAACTGATGGCAGCCTCAAAGGGATCATGCGGTATAATGAGTAGGAAAGTGACATGTTGAGCACTGTGCACAGATGCAGGTTATGTTGGCCAGATGACAGTGGAAGCAGCAGGGCCAATTTTGTGGCGGCTCTTGCTTTAGTATGGGTGAGAGACTTGGTGAAGGTAAAGTCAGTAGGCATTGCAACTTCTGGGTTGTGGGAAGTAGAGATGCCAACGTTTCAGGCTCTAGCTGACTCTGTTTTTGACCGCCCTTCTCCACTTCTTACTAATCTCCCTGGACAATTTCATGACTTCCATTTATACACTGATGAGTCCCAAAGCTAAATGTCCAACTCACCCCTCTCACCTGAGCTTCAGTCTTGGCCCATGTATCAAACCTGCTGGATATCTCTACTTGGATGTCTCATGAGCCCTCTAAAGTCTTCTTTTAGCTGTCCTCAAGCTCTCCACAGCACAAGGAGATGTATTCCCTCATGATAGTTGCTCAGAGACTCTTGAATATTTCTAAAACTCTGACCCCAGACCTTCATGCCCTTCTTTTCCTTTAACTCCATAGTGTCCTGAGGCTTGGAGCAGGACCATGAGCTGGGACTGTGTGATTTTTATGACACTGATGTTGGTAATTCTGGGCTTCGACACATACTTTAGGCTTAAATTCGATTCAAGCAAACCTTTCCTAGGCACCCTTTCTGTGCATATGTATGCTTTGATGCTGGGCACACATGAGAATCAGACATGGCCCCTGAGACTGTCTGAAAGCAGTTGACCTGGACTGGGATAGTGTTTGAAACCATTGTTGATCACAAGCCTTGGAATCAGACAGTCCTGGGTTTGAATCACTGTTAACTGGTTTTGATGCCTGAGTGAATTGCTAACTTCCTTAATCTTGAGTTTCTTAATCTATAAAGTGGAGATAATGATATATCTCAGTACAGTTATATGAGATTTAAATGAGAAAATGTGGGCGAAGAGTCTGACAAATGGTGCCTTTCATTATGTCCAGGAAGTAATCATGGTTCCTCATGAGATTATATTCCTTCTGTTTTCCTCAGTATGGATTCTACCAAGACCACCTTCTGTTTTAAAGAAAGTCTCCCATGAGTATAGAGAGTAAATGGCTAGGATGAGGGACATTCCATAAAACGAAGGGCAATGGTTAAGTGTGCATAGATTCCAAACCATAGCCTTCCCAGCACTGTGTTCAAACCAGCTGAATTAGTTATAGAATCCTAGAAACCTTCCACTTATTTATGGTTCAACTTGGGTATATAATTTATTATATATTATATAATAAGGTATATATATACCTTATTGGGTATATAAGGAACCTTAGATCCAAAGAGCCTTTGGAATGGGAGAGAAAGGTTTAGAAATATTCCTACCTCACAGAATAATTGTGAGGATTACCTATGATCATATTATGTGTACCTGGCACAATGGTTTTAGTATGTGTGAGTTCTCCCTGATTACTTATATCTAATCTTCCAAAGAGAAAGGAATAAATGCATCCCTAGTCATCAGAGGCTGATCTAATAGAAAAACCAGAGGGGTTGGAGTTGTAAGTTTGGGGTCTCTAGTCCTTCAGTCAGTCATTCATCCAAGACTTAATAAGTACCTACTCAGTACCCAGCCCTGTCTTGGGTCCTGTTAGGGATGTAGGGCAAGTAATAATACCAGCCCCTGTTCTTATAGAAATGAGACACTCCTGCGGAGGCAAGTGCCAGTGGCATGTAAAATGAAGACTTACAAGAGAGGCACACACTGCTCTGTGTTTGGATGCTAATGTATTAACAACAGTACTTCAGGAGGCGGACGGGAGAGATAACTAGGCTGGAGTACCCAGAGGCAGCTTACTGCAGGAGGAGGGGCATAAGCCGGGCTGTACTGAAGGGAATGGACTTATTCCTCTACTAACTAAGCAGCCTTGGGCAACTCACTTCACTAATCATGGCCTCAGTTTCATCTTCTCAAAAAAAAAAGAATTCCAATATTTCTCCTGCATAATTTTATGGGGTAGATTTGAGAATCAACTTTAAAAATGGGTAGAAGACTATGCTGAAAACTTTAAAAGTACTGTGCCCCTGGGGTAAGAACCACCGAATGTGCTGACCAGAAGAACTTTCATAGCTTATTCTTTTATTTTGTAAATAGAGAAACTGAGGCTCAGAGTCTGCTCTCCCTACCTGTGGGAGCTCTGGGTCCCATATCCTTTAGTCTCCTTAAGAATCGTCTTTATCAGTCATCTCTGTTCACTCTTAATAAGTGCCACATTAGTTGTGAGCTTACAGTGTTCCATAAGACAGTGTGAGAAAGTGCTTAGTACAGTGCCTGGCACATAGTTAAGTACTCAAATGGTAACTTACTATTGTAATAATAAATTTCAAAATCCTTGACATAGCTTACAAACCCTTAATGGCATAGTCCCTGTTTACCACTCCAGCCTTATTGTTATCCACTCTCATAAGCACTGTGCAAAACTTCTTTTATTTCCAGGAATAAATGTTAATACCATTGCAAGCCTTCTTTCTTGTGTGCAGGTTCTTCCTGTGTAGGAAGCCTTCCTGGATTCCTGTTGGATGCTGAAGCCCCCTTTCCTATGTTCCTACAGCCCCATATGCCCAGTTTTATCATAGAAACTACATGCTGCATTAAAATGTTAATTTTAGTGTTTTACTCCCCACTGGACTGTAAATCCCTGGAGGACAGGATATGTTTCTCCTATGTGTCTAGCCCAGGGTAAATGTACACTAAATAGGTGCAGAAGGAAAAAGCAAAGGAAAATGGCTGGCACAAGGTTACAAGTGTTACTATTGTCATCAAAGACTTGGTAATTGGGTCCATAGTATTGGGGTGGGGTTGGAAATGGGAAAGTCCTGGGCTCCTGGAGTGACCTGTGAGGTTGCAAAGGTGGTGAGAAGGGGGCCGTTTTAGAGCCTGAGATTGCCTGGCTTTGTTTCCTCTCCAGGGAAGTTCCAGATGCAGGTCTTACCCCAGTGTGGCCATGCAGTCCATGAAGATGCACCTGACAAGGTGAGTCTGGTGCTCAATGACTATAAAAGGACAGCTGTGAGAGTAACCTTGGATGTCACAGAAGATTAGGACAAGCCTCTGAGTCTCAGCCTGCATTGCCTACAGTAGCAGCTGCTGTGGGGCTTGTGCAGATACAGTTTCACCAGCTCCCCAGCCCTCTCCCTGGCAGCTGCTTATGGTCTCAGTTTTGTGTATTTGGACTGAGGAGCTTCTGGCATCCTGTTTCATTCCAGGGCCCTGTGATTAAGATCTTAAGCTCCATTTCTCCAGTACCCCCAAAAGCCAGGTAGAAGAAGAGATGGTTGGGGTAGAAACTGCTCCCTACTACAGTCACAGTTAGGAATTAATATGGGCTCCTCCTGTGGCAAAAAGATCCTTGGTAATTCTAAGAAGATAAATAAGCCCTTCCCATCATTCCTCTTGAACTCTCTGGAGCCATCCCTGGAAGGGTGGTGGGCATGAGTCTCCCAGTCCTACCAGGGCCCAAGTCCTTTTGATTTCAAGCTCCCTAGACCTATGGGACTCATGAAGGCATCACAGAGCCTAACTTTCCAACAGAAACCCACAGGACTTCCAAGGCTAAGCCCCATCACTCACCTTCACATGGTTGGAATATCTGTCCCTTCTCCAGGTAGCTGAAGCCGTTGCCACTTTCCTGATCCGGCACAGGTTTGCAGAGCCCATCGGTGGATTCCAGTGGTAAGGAAGTATAAGGGTTTAAGGACCCTAGCGGTGCTGGCCAATTCCCAACAAACATATTTGTAGGGTTGTAAATATCTCTGCCTTACCCCTGCTTGGTCACCATGCCTCTCTTCCTCCTCTTCAACAAAGAGCGTGGAGTGTCTATTCTACAAAGTCATGGTTGGGTATTTCTGTGTGCTCTAGTCCAGTGGTTGTTGCTGAGGCTGCAGTTAAATCATGCCTAGTCTCCTGCCTCCCACTGCAATGTCCATTTCTTCTTGAGGTGCCCCTTCTCCGAAGCTAGGATGGGAATCAGTCCTTATCCAGGCACGTTAGAGAAGTCCTCTTTGCCTCCTGCCCTGCTGCTGAGGAAAGCTAGGCAGGCCATGGAGGTCATGTAGAAATCTAGAGCAGGGTTTTTAGCCTCAGCACTATTGACATTTTGGGGCAGCAGTTCTTTGTTGTGAGGGCTCTCTTCTATGCATTGTAGGGTGTTTAGCACTGTCCCTGGCCTCTACCCACTAGACACCAGTAACACCTTCCACACATAGTACTGACAGCCAAAAATGTCTCCAGATTTTACCAGTCTTAAGGGAGGCAAAATTGCCCCTATTTGAGAACCACTGGTCTAGAGGAAGAAGGAGGATATTCTTCATCTGACTGGGGAAACTCAGCTGGGCTCTGTGTTGTAGAGGAAGAAGAGAGGTGTGTTGACAAACCAGGTGGTCCTGGCCCACCTTAAAGAGCTCCTGCAGAAGGCCCTTGATCCTCAGAGAGGATCTTCATCAGACTGGCCTGATGAAGAGTCGCTCCTGCTGCTGGAAAGTCTCATCTCTGATCTCAGTGAGAGTTTGAGGGGGTGGGGGGAGTTCCCCACCTTCAGAAAGTTTGAAGAAGAAATGTTGAAGAAATGACTTCTGCCTTAGAAAACTCTGAATGCCAGGCTCTGGGAGATGAGAATGACAGGGCAGGGTGGGCATTGGAGACGATGACAGGAGCCTGGTACAGTGAGCCACAGAACCACTGAACTACCCCTGTAGCAACTAACCATTGATGGATCCTAGGAATCAATAATAAAGACTTAATTTCTCTTAATAAAATGTTTGACTGGGGCCTCTGGACCATTTGGAGCCTTAACGAGCAGTACACTGTGAGCAGACCCTGTGTTTAGCCCTAGATGGGGCTGTGAGGAGATGGGATAGATCTGCAAGGGCCTGGTGGTTATTAGGAGGGCTTCCTGGAGGAGACAGGTTAAGCCGTGGACAGCTAATAATAGTTACATTTGTTTTTTTCTTCTCTTTCTATTCTTCACAGTGTGTTTCCTGGCTGTTAGTGACCTGCTGTCCACCCCTTCCTCATCATTGAGCTCTGTTATAAATACATTGCACCAGAGGCCACTGTGATGCCGCTGTCTCTTCCTCCCCATCCTGCCCGGCTATGTGACACTGGCTTCCTGTAGATGGGCATCCCCAGATGTACAAACCCTTTCATGTATTCCTGCCAAAAGCATTGTTTTCCGAGGCCCTTGACCAACATCGGCTTCCCCAGTCCAGGGCTCTCCGGCTCCTCCCCCTTCCCTGTACAGGGGCAGCTCCTGCCTGTTCTCCTTGCCTTGCCTAGGGTGAAGCTTCCATTGCTGCCACCCTGGACCCCTATTCCTGGCATCAGGTGATGCACCTGGGTCCAAACGTCTCCACAGGCTCAGGGACCTCCATTCCTTGAGATTGTTCTTGTCATAGTCCTTCCCTGCCTTTTGGGATGGACAATGCACAGGGTGGTCCTTATTTTTCCTTTTCAAATAAAACACCAGTCAGGTACCATTTTATTCCAGTCTTATTCTTCCGGGTTTGGAAGACCCATAGAGGCCAGGATCCCATCCTTAGGTACAGGGGGTGGTGGTGGATAGTATCACAAGAAACCAGCCTGAAAATCAGGTCCAGCCAGTCCAAGCACATGGTCTCCCATCTGGGGGAGCCCACCATCCCACTCCCACATGTCTGGGCACCTGCCCTGGGCTGAGGCCAGGCTGCTCCAGGGGCCTCTTGGGCTCTCACCTGCCACAGAGCAACCAGGTTAAATACAGCCCATGCACAAAGCTGCAGGCTAAAGCCTGTGGAATTGTTTTTAGTAATTAGATGTAACCATTTTCATAACTGGTTCCTGGAGGTGTGCAGTGCCCGCTTGCTTCTGCAGACCCACAGCTTCTCTTCGCCAGTTGTCGTTTCCACGTCACTCTACATAGAAACATTGCAGTCCAGCATCCTCAGTCTTTGCCTTCTTCCAGCTGCCTCATCACAGCACTGCGGCCTCCCCCTGCTGCCCAGGCACGCCATTTCCAAGGGCAGGGAGGGCCAGTCTCCTGAAGCCCATCTTCTCTGTGACTGTCTTAGGTGATGCATAGCCCCCTCCACCTCTCCACCCAACAACTTCCTTTCCCTGTCCTGCTGCACGGTCCAGAGTCTAGGACCTACTTTGTTTCTTTGTTATTTATGACCTTGTTTAAAGAAAATAAATATGTCCCAACCTTTATTGGTCTGGTCTTTATGTGCAGTGGTCATTTCTACTGATCTGGGGGCTGGGGACAGTTCATTTGGACTTAGTTGTCATAGAACTCCAGAAGCCCATTTCACTGTAGCCCATCAGTATCTTATGCCCTGCCTGCTCCTCAGACCCAGAATACCCAGTGGGGTGGACAGAACCGCCTCCACTGCAGCCAAGGAGACCTGGATTCCAGTCCTGTCTCCCAGTTGTTTGCTGTGTTGACTTCAGCCCAGAACAGTGTGTGCCCTGTCCACATGACCTCAGTCACCCATAGCTTCCCTTATGTCGACACCCAAACTTTGTCCACAACCCAGATCATCTCCTGAGCTCTAGACACCTACCTCCCCATATCTCCTCAGATAACCAAAAGCAACTTCATATTGATCATTTCTAAAACTGAACACACCTTACCCCTGAAACTTGCTCTTCCTGCAGTGTTTGCTAGCTCGGTAAGTGGTAGGTGCCACCATCTCTCCAGTTGTCCAAGGCAGACACCCAGAGTCCCCCCCGAATTGCTCCCTTTCTTACACCCATGTCCAGTCTGCCAGCAAACCCCATCCCCTCTTTCCCATGCCACAGCTGCCCTAGTTTAGGGCTCATCATCTCTCACTAGACCACTTCAGTATAGGACCTTGCCAGTTTCCTGCCATGCGTCTCCCTCCCTAGGTGGTCCTCCACACACCGTTGGAGTCTTCTCCTACTACCTAATAGGCTTTGGGGCCAGGCTGCCTAAATTAGAACCCAAGGCCTACCCTTTACTGGCTATGTGATGCGGCATCATTCTTTATGTTGTAGTTTCCTCTTCTGAAAACTGGAGACTGATAGTACCTACCTCCCAGGGTCTTGAGGGCTGTGTAAGTTAAAATAGGTTAACTGGCTCTCTCAACTGGCACGTGGTAGACATTTTAATAGTTCCTATTACGGCACTGCTGTGTTAGACTTAAGGCCCTATTTACTTAGAGTGGTCCGTGGGCCGGTAGCATCAGTATCTCCTAGAAACTTCTTAAGAGATTTTTGTCCCCACCCCAGACCTATGGAGTCAGAACTTACCTGCATTTTAACAAGTACATTAATGTCTGAGAAGTTCTGGTTTAGTTGCTCACTAAATATTTCAGTGTAAAGCATGAGCTCCCTCCCTAGCAGAAGATAGAAGTTCCTTGTATGTGATCCCATTTCTCCCAGAGCCCTGTGTGGGTGCCTTTGCTGGGCTGTGTGCCCTCTTATCCACAAGGGGGCAGCATGGTCACTTGGTTTTCAGGGGCACTTGGGTCAGCTACTTGGGTTCACCAGGCAAAAGTCATAATACCACATTTTAAGTGTTATCTAATTCACTTGATACACATCTCATTTCATCCTCGCACCAACCCTATGAGGTAGGTGCTGTTACGGTTCCTTTCACAGGTAGACAGGCAGGTCCAAATTCATTCATCTTGGAAGTGACAGTGTTGGAATTCAAATCTACGTGGTTTCCACATCACACTGCCTCCTGGATGACACAAGGGACCCTGGGCAGAAGTCATCTTGGCCCAGATACCCGATTTAAAAGCACAGGAGGAGGATGACCAGGGACTATCCATCTTTATGCTTGATGGGTGGCAGCTGAGAATGAAATGGTGAGTTTTGCATTAGGTACCATGCTAGACACATCTCCATTCATCTTTTGTACCCTTGTGAAGTATAGGCATCATTATCCCCAATTTAAAGACAAGGACACTGAAGGGCAGAGATGTGAAATGGCTCCCCTACAGCCATGACCAGGGTGGCAGCATCTTTGTCTTCTGATTCCAAGTCTACTGAGCATTCCATTACACCCCAGCAGAGAAGGGACCATTCATGTGTTCACGTAACATCTTTAATGAGCATCTACTACATGCTGGCCATCACAGTGTCCTTGCAGAGCCTACAGGTCAGCATATATGAACTCAGGAAGAGAATAAAGGAGACCCCACAGCTCTTGTGTAAAGGATTGCCACAGAGCCAAAAGGAGAATGTTTGGGTCAAACCACAGGCCATTCTCTCACACAGACACTGAAGAATGTCCAAGGGGAAAACCTTCCCCAAAAAGAAAGGTAGGCAAATTTTGGAGGCAGACAGATCTGATGGGGGAGAGGGAGAATCCTGAGATTGAGAGGACTCAGACAAAAGCATGAGGAGAGCAGGGCGTGATTTTTTGGTGCCACACTCTTAACATTCTTTTATAAGCCCTTACTCACTGATAAAGCAAACCTGAGCACCTACTGTGTGCCAGGCATCCAATGGACTTTAGAGACAGATAAATAATGCCCTTAAAATGAACTCTCGGTCTAGAGAGGCAGCGATATTAATAGAAATAGGGACCACACTGTAAAATAGTTGGGGGTGAGGAACAACTGAACCTATTTGGCAAAAGACCAGTGAAGGTCTCACAAAAGAGGTGGCATTTGAATTGAGGCTTGAAGCATCACAAGGTGGAGGTGGAGAAGGAAGGGCAGTACATTGCAGGTAGAGGGGACAGTCAGACAAGCCCTGGAGACTTGAAAGTCAGCCTGAGAACTGGTGGGAAGATTCCTGTAGCTGGAGTATAGGATGTGACAGGAGAGGATCCAGGAGAGGAGGCAGGAATGAGCGTGTCAAGGCCTTAAGTGGCAAAAATGGGGAGTTTTTGGAAGTTTAAACAGGGATGTGATAAGATCAGGTCCTTTTAAAAAGGAAAGTCACTTGGGTGACCTGCGTAGCTGGATTGTTGGGTGCCGGACTAGAGGCCAGGAGATCAGTAAAGAGGCAGTTGTAGTTCTGGTCAAAGACAAGGTTATACTCAACTAAGACAGTGGCCACAGAGACAAGAGAAGGGGATACTCTCTGTGTTTTGGAGGTGGAGTGAAGAAGACAGAACTAACTGGATTTGGAGAGTGAGGTGCCAAGGACCCTTAAGTTGGATTCAGGGGCCTATCTTCAGAACTGGGGGTAGGGAGGGAAGAGGTCAAGACTTTACCAGGCGAAAAGCAAGAAGAGAGCCTACAATAGCAGCAGAGAAAGCAAAAGGCAGCCACACTCCCCCATGCACGAACAGTGCTCTGTTTGCAATCTTGGAGCCAACTCTTCTCCTGCCCCAGCTGGCCAGCCCATGAGCAGCCAGAATCAACACATTCTCCGTCTGGGCCCAGGGCTTCCTAGAGCTGGCTTCCTCTCCCAGCAGTTTGCTAGAAAACCCCAGCCCGTAGCCAGGCACAACATTGGAACCTGAGACCAGCCAAGTGGCTGGCCTCCTCCGGGTGGGTGGAGGGAACAGTTAACTGAGTGCTGGGGGAGAAAGTTTTTTCCTGGTGATCCATGAGGATGCCACTTAAGGATGACTCATCAAACTTAAGCTTAGGATAACTGACATGAGATGGTCTGTGCCACCTATAAAGCACATTTACAACCTTTGAGACCTCACGACTCCTTTGTGGAGTGGTTAGGGGAGACAGATCACAGTGCCATCCTACAGATGAGGAAATGGAAGTTCTGGTGAGGAAAGTGATTTGCTCAAGGTCACACAGTGGCACGATCTGGGCTAGAGTTCAAGCCACCCGACTCCCAGACCAGTGGGTGCCTTTTCAGTCCCAAACCATACCTGAATGAGATGAGGGTGGGCAGGTTTGAAAGACTGAGACCTGGTGACAGGAGACACGCTCCAAGCGCAGTTCAGCCTCTTACCAGCTGGATGACCTTCGGCACATCACTTTTCTCAGAACTTCAGTTTCCTCACCCACTTAATCCACAGGGTATTATGAGAGTTAAATGAGACCTACGTATCTCAAGTGCAGTAAATGTGTGCTCCCTGCAGTAGTTGACGTGAAAAACAGTAAAGGCCCTGATGCTAAGGAGACAAGGGGATTAATTCATCCAGACTGGCAATCCCAAATGGGAGGTGAAGCCAAGGCCAAAGCCATTATAGCTGAGGTCTGTTGGGTTCCTCTCCCTGCCCCGACTTGCGGGGGGTGCTCTCAAGCAGAATTAGTTGAACCTGGTGTGCACATAGGGCCTGAGTGCTACCTGGTACTGTGAACCTTCCTCTGGCCTGGAAATGTCCTCAAAATTTTTAACCAGTTTTAATTTTTATGATAAAAGATACATAACACAGTATTTCTCATTTTAACCATGTGTAAGTGCACAGTTCGGTGGCACTGATCACATTCTCAATGCCGTGGACCATCATCACTGTCTATACCTGGAACGTTTTCATCATCCCCAACGGGAGCTCCGTAACCATTAAACAGAACTCCCCCTCCCCCTCCCCCGGCTCCTGGGCGCCTCCATTCTGCCTTCTATGAACTGCCTGTTCTGGGCGCCTCACGTAAGTGGAATCATGTCCGGCTTATTCCACTGAGCATAATGCTTTCAAGGCCGATCTGTGATGTAGCGTGTATCAAAATTTCCTTCCTCTTCGTGGCCGAATAGCACCCACTGTGTGTGTATCACAGTTCGTGCATCTGTCCATCTGCTGACGGACGCCTGGGTTGCTTCCACCCTTTGGCTATTGTGACTAATGCTGCTATGAACGTGGGTATACAGATGTCTGTTCAAGTGATTGTGTCCCATTCTTTTGGATATATACCACGGAGTGGAATTACTGGGTCATGTGATAGTTGTATGTTTAATTTTCTGAGGAACTACCAAACTGTTTTCCACAGGGGCTGCATGCACTTTTTTACATTCCCACAAGCAATGCATGAGGGTTCCAATTTCTCCATATCCTTGCCAACACTTGTTATTTTCTGTTTTTTTAATTATAGCCATCCTAGTAATGATGAAATAGTTCCTCATTTGCACTCCAAGATGTCAATGTGGAGGGAGAATGAGTCGGGGTGACCCTGGGCAGAACACCCACGGAGGGCTTTAGGGTCAAGCATGTGGGCTGATGCTGGCTGGCCCAGGTACTGAGGGATTGCTCTTCCTGTCCCCACCCCATAATCATAAGAGACAGAGGGACTAGGGCATCTGGAAAGGAGGGAAGATCTCTAGCCCCAGGCCCTGGAGGGCTCACAAGGCTTAGCAGCTCATATAAAGTCAACTGAGCAGAGGCAACAGGATAACCTTGTTCCTCCAGGGTGAGCTGCTGACAATTCTTATTCCTTTTCTTATGGCAAGAGAGTAAAAAATAGAGATTCTAGAACTCCCAAACCTGGAGAGTATTGTGGGACTTTCTAGGCTGGGTGGCACCCCCTAAGGGACCATGTATAATTTTTAAAAGAAGATTGTTTTTTTTTGAGACAAGTCTTGCTCTGTCGCCCCAGCTAGAGTGCAGTGGCATCACCATACCTCACTGCAGCCGCAAACTCCTGGGCTCAAGCGATCCTCCTGCCTCAGCCTCCCAAGTAGCTGGGACTACAGGCATGTACCACCAAGCCCGGCTGATTTTTCTAATTTTTGTAGAGGCGGGTGGGGTCTTGCTGTTGCTCAGGGGAGTCTTGAACTCCTGACCTCAAGCAATCCTCCCTCCTCAGTCTCCCAGAGGGCTAGGATTACAGGTGTGAGCCACTGCACTCGGCCTAAAAGAAGATTTAATATAATTTTTGATTTGATAAATGGAAAAATATTTGTTTTCCAAAAACAGATTACAGAACACAAAGATAGACAAAATATTCCCTCCCAGGGTGATGTATCTGAATTTTTAGGACTAAAGACATTTTTAGGTTTATCAAAAGAAAAAAATATAGATTTTTTTTTTAAGAGTTGGAGAAATGTTAATCTAAGGACTCATACACCTGTGAGTTGGGGTGATAAGCTCCCACACCTCCAGATCACATATGCATATGCGTGTGCACACACACACACACACCTCCTTTTATTTAAAGGTCCAAATCAAATATCACATGAGCCCCATCACATGAAAGATATAATTATGTCTCTCATGACTTTTGTAACATTTCGTATGTTCCTCTTTTCATTACTATTTCGCTAGTATTGTCATTGTGTGTTTTCTTCTCTAGGGGCTTTTCAAGGGCAGAGACTCAATCAGTCATTCCAGCATCCCCTGACCCAGCAAAGGGCCTGGCACAGAGGTGACATCAGCAATGCTTAGTTGAATGAAGGAATGGCAGACCACGCACACAATCTGTGCCCATTAAAACACCATAGGGGTTGGTACCACGTTTGCACCTGTTCTAAGAAGCATGTATGGAACTCTGGAAAAGCATGTCTCTCCGAGCCGGGAAACCTTGCTTCTAGTCTCGGTCTGACGCTGACATACTGTGTAAGTACGGGCAAGTTGCTGCTGCACCTTTCTGGGCTGGGGGAAGTAACTACTGCCATCACCATAAGGTGATGAACAAGAGGAATGGTGGTCACTATTTTACCGTCACGCTCCATCTGAAACGTGGTGAGCTTTAAAGAAGGTAAAGGTGTCTCTATCTGAGCCATGCCCTTCAACCCTTAGCCAAAAAGACTATCACCAGCCAGGTATCCCGGTGCCTAGAATCCACCCCAGCACCTCATTTCTTTGAGATAATCTTTGGTTTCACCAGGCTACCTGTTTCAAATGCAAACATGCCCCTGGCAGGGACAGGGGAACCCTCTGTCACTCAAACCTTAGAGGGCACAGGCAGATCAAGCACTTGATGGGAGGTGGCCTGTGTCAAGAAAGCGACTATAAAAGAGGGCTGGGGCAGGCAGGGAGAGGGAGAGAGGCAGGCTCTCATTCCCAAGGGGGAGGAAAGTGGGGAGGTCCCAGGGGAGGGAGAGGGAAGAGTACAGAGAGCAAGAGGTTAGAAGCAGCTGCGGTGGGGGCCCTCTCTAGCTCCCGATCCTGGCTCTGCTCCTGGCTGCGTGAACCCAGGGAAGTCTTCTTTGAGCCCCACTTTCCTCCTTTGCCAAAAGGGATGGTGAGTGTTGTGAATAAGGTGTGGGAGATTAAGCAGCTGGCAAAGACGAGGCACAAATGTTGGTTTCCTCCCCACAGCCCTTAGCTGACTTCACAGTTCCACCGCGGACACAGCAACCTGCAGCCCAGTGCCCCTCTCTGCCCCCCAACCCCACACACAGGCTCCTTTGGCTGCTCCTGGCTTGTGCAGCCAACGCCCCCAAACAGGGGACTCTTTGAGCGGTTCCATGAAAGGACAGTTTGTGCTGCTGTTGGCATTGCTGGACAAGAGTCCCCCAGAATCAACACCCTCTCGCTTCCTCCTCCCAGACAGCTCTCCCTGCTCCCTTGTATACGAAAGGGGGACAGGCGAGGTGGCCGCTGCCCCCCACCCTCCACAGGCACATGTTCTCACTCTCTCCATGTGTCCCTGGGGCCCGTGTGGAAGCCCTCAGCCCACGCTGGCCATAAGGTTCTCCCCTTGCTCCCAGCTCCCACCTCCTCAGCATGAGTACCACGTGGCTTTCCACTTGACTACATCCGATTCCCCATTCTTTTTTTTTTTTTTTATTTCAGCATATTATGGGGGTACAGATGTTTAGGTTCGATTCCCCATTCTTACATTCAGGCGCATGCTAAGTTTTCTTAAGGGCAGCGAGCAGGCTGCCTCCTTCCCCGGGATTCTCAGGGAGCATCTAGCATGGGGCTGGTCACACAATAGGTGTTCACTATGCATTTGTGGAATTAAAATGATCCATTTGTATATTCAATAAATAATCTACATCTGACAGGGCTCTTAACCATTAGGCATCAGTGGTACAATCGATAAACCCTTTCAACACTTGGGAAAATGGAGACTTCCCCCCAAAATTGTTGGCTTCAAAAGATATTATTGCCAACAGGAACAAAGCAGCGACAGCGAAATAACATGTAATGCAGACGACAGAGGGCTAGTTAAGATCTTTGGCGATGGATAGACCTGGATTTGAATCCTGCCTTTACAACTTTATAACTATGTGACTTCAAGCGTGTTACACTTTCCCTGCCTCAGTTTCCCTCATCTATAAAATGGGCATAATAGTACTTTTTGTGAGTATTAAAGGAGACAAACACGCCAAGGTTCTTAGCACAGTGCCTGGCCTATAGTAACTGGTCAATATGTGACTACTAATGATAACGATAAAAGTCATTAACGTAAAGAATATTACCTAGAGGGAGGCTTGCAAGTGATACATAGTGCAAAGCCAGGAACCCAGGTTGAACAAGGCTCACAGAACAGCACAAGAAGTAAACAAAATTATAAACAAGCAACGCCCCAAGGCACAGTCAGTCCTATTTAGAATTAGCTAGCTACCGCCAAGCGCTGTTTGGAGCCCCAAGCTGCACCACTTTCTAGCAGGATTAGCCAGGCTTTCAGAGGGCGTGGAGACTAGTGCAAACAGAAAAGCATTAGGCCTTTCTGCTCTGGCTGTGGTGTGGTGGAGGGACGTGGCTTTGAAAGCCGTCCAGTGGCAAGAGCAGTGGTGAGGGAGACAGAGACCGGGCGTCCAGCCCCAGCTCTAGCGTGTTCCGACCTCGCTTTCCCCGGTACCTGCTCTGCTTTCTCCCACTGGCAGGTGAGGTTCAAAAGGAGTGGCAATGTATTTTGAAAACTATCATGCTGGCCAAAAGCAAGGTGTCACTGTGCATAGCTCTAGGGACAGGCATTCCCCCGGAGCATGTCCAGCCCTGTCCCTCCTTCCAGCCTCCGGGACCCTCTCATCTTCGAGTCTCCCTCATGTCCTTCTTTCCCACAAAACTTCGGTGAGGGGGGGCCTCGTGATGCTACCTGTTCATGTCTCCACTCGTGGCTACGTTGTCTCGTGATGATCCAAGGGTCTGTCTCCATTTCTAGGGGCGGAGTCAGCATCTAATTCTTCCATCCCTAGTGCCAGCAAGGGCCTGGCACTGAGTAGGCACCTTGTCAATGTGACTTGAATAAAAGAATAAGGTTTTCTCAACCACCCCAAATGACAAGGATCCTCTTCCTCCTGATTGCAGCTTCAGGGGTAATTCATCTCTTCTCGCATGCAACATTTCACACTGTGCTTAAATGACACTTAACTCTGGATGTACTTTGTCTCATCTCCCTCCCTGCGGCCCAGTTCCCAGGGACTACATCCTGCACCTGCCTGTACCCCCACAGCACCACGAGCCCAGGGCCTGCCCCTGGGGAATGCTCATTAAGCAGCTTAATTTGTAGCCAGGCTTTCCTGGGGCTCAGTCACCTGCTCAAGATGTTTGATAACTGCCACATCTCAGACATTGTTGAAAGCATGGGTGTTAGTTAAAAGCACAAGGTTTGGAGCTAGACTGTGGCACCTCGGTCAAGTTACCTAAATCTCTAAATCTGCCTCCTTATCTGGCAAGTGGAGACAGTAACCGCATGGACCTCATAGGGTTGGGATGAGCATTAAATAATTAATGCACGAAGCCCTGAGAACGGCTCAGATGCATGCTGCAATTCTGAAAAGTCTGGGTTCCGTGAAGAAAGGAGAGTATTCTTGCCTGCAGACAGTAGCATTCTGTCTCAGGCCTGTTCCTCTGGAGCTGCAGTAGACAGGCTGGCGCGCTCAGCAGAAATACTGGGAATGTGACAAGGTGCTTATGGAGGCTCTGAGGAAGAGGCTCTGAGGAAGCTGGTATTAGAACACCAAGCCCTTCCCTGGGGACCACAGAGCTCTAAGGCCAGTGTGGGGAGAGGGCAGCATCCAACTCTCCAGACCTTTCACCGTGCGGCTTCCTTGTGAGCAAAACAAGCGCACACCCCTGTGAATAAGCCTGAGCCCAGCAGCTTGAAATGTTCTCTCGGCACAAGTGCCTGAATATCACAGTCACCCATCGACACAGCCTTCACCCTGGTAGTCCTTCTGCTGGGAAATGCCGTTCACCAGACTCCGCTTGCAAAACTCTGTCAGCCACAGCCCAGCGCAAAGGTTGCCTTTGCAAAAATGCTGAATGCCTACTTATTTTGAACCAGACCTTCTTCTAGGGCTACCAAGAGGAATAAGGAGTACAGAATCTAGTGGGGCAGCCTGGCAAATAAACAAATACTGAAATTCAGTGAGCTGGGGGCTGTAAATAGAGGCATTTGCAACAATAGTCCCCAACCTTTTTGGCACCACGGACTGGTTTCACGGAAGACAATTTTTCCTCCGAGGGAGGTGGCGGAGCGGGGAGGCAGGAGGCAGAGCTCAGGTGATGCCAGTGATGGGGAGCGGCTGTAAAGACAGATGAAGCTTCGCTCACTTGCTGCTGTGGGGCCTGGTTCCTAAGATTCACAGAAGACAATTTTTCCACGGATGGGGCAGGGGGTTGTTGGGGGGTAGCGCACAGAGCTCAGGTGGTGATGGTGGCCTAACAGGCCGGGACAGGTACTGGGCCGTGGTCCGGGGCTTGGGGGCTGCAGATTTACAAAGTATAGTGGGCCCCGCACTTGCCCTGCAAGGAAAGCAACTGACCAAAATCAAACAAATGAATAAAGTAATTTCTATTCAGATAAGTGTTATAAAGAAAATAAAATTGGTTAACATGGAACAAAGTGGCTGGGTGGTAGGGTGGTCAGAGAAGGCCCCTCAGAAGTGACACTGAGCCAGGAGGGGGATGACTAGGGGAGCTCAGCCTGGGAAGATCGAGGGGGCAGCAATGCCAGGGCCTGAGGACGGGAGCGTGGCGGGGGTGATGGGCGTGCTGGTTCTGAGACTGGAAGGAGTGTCACTGTCTGGAGTGTGGCCAGGGGAGAATGGCAGGGGGTGAGCCAAGTGAGATTATGGCATAAATAAAATGTTACACAGTGTCCCTTGGGATCTCCGAGGGACTGGTTCCCCGTGGACACAAAAATCCACTGATGTTCGAGTCCCTTATATAAAATGGTGTGGTGTTTGCATATAACACACACTTCCTCTGTATACTTTAAATCGTCTCTAGGTTACTTAGAATACCTAATACGATGTCAAGGCTATGTAAATAGTTGTTATGACAAGGAAAAAAATCCTGTACATGTTCAGTATTGACACAACAATCCTTTTTTTCTCAAATATTTTCAACCAGAGGTTGGTTGAATCCACAAATGTGGAACCCACAGACAAGGAGGGCTGACTGTACTCTTGCTTCTTTTTCCACTCAAAATTATAATGTAAGAACATTCTCAGTTGAGAAAAACGATTTATAGACATTTTTAATGACCATATTAAAAAACCATATAAAAAGAAAAGAAAGTTGCTTTCTACTTTAAAAATACCATCATATGATGACGGCTCCCATGGGGTATACTCTGGGATGGAGGCGCTCCCTGCTCGGGCTTTGGCAGAAGGCAGTGGGGAGGGGCTTCCAGCTGTGAGCATCAGCTGTCCCCTCTTGCAGGTGTCCGCATTGCTACTTCTCGGTCCCTGTGCTCAAGGTTCAAAGTGGCAGAAGCCTCACTGACAAAACCCCAGAGACTGTCGATATGTTCTGTTCCCAACAGACAGTATCTGAGCTCCAGAAACTTCACCCTCAGGCCTCCACCGTCCCCACCTTTGTACTGTCTGTAACATTCTGACTCTCATGGCTGAAGCAGAAACAAATGCAAATTCTCAGGTGTCCCCTGAGAAAGACCACTTCCTGGCCTCCCGTTTGCATGGAACAGGCAATGCTGACGAGGCCTTTTTCCTTTCTCCTCTCCTACCGCAGCTTCTGGCTCCTGGCTTCTCTGGGAAGCCACAGGACTCCACCCGCTTCTCTCCACCAACGTCTCAGTCTTCAGGGCTGGAGCTGCAGGGTCTGCGGAATTCCTGTCCATACTCGTGTATCCACTTGTTGGCCACTGGGAGAGAAGGGAGAGGAAGCAGACGGCAGGCTCAGCAGAGCACAGTAGCGACACTACGGACCAGTGTCCAGCTGCAGGCGTGCGTGCAAGTGCTGGCTTACACCCTGCACCCTCGGCAGCTCGCCTGCCTGCCCGAGCCCCCACCCCACTAGGGACTACAGAGATAAACAGCAAAGAGGACACTGTCCTCTGGAAAAAGTCCAATGGGCCCTGTCTCCTGTAAGCTAATTTTCAAACGTATTGGAACTAAGGTCACTCACACTTCACTGGAAAAGCCCACAAAGCCATTCCAGAGTAACGAGAGAAAAGGGATAGCATCTGCCGGCAGTGTCTGCTTAGCAGGAGAGCCCCTTTTCCACCTTTTCTGTCTCAGAGCTAAGTGCTGTTGGACACGTACATGACATAAACCTGTCCGTCTGCTGCTTACTTATCTCTTCCTTGTGTGACCACCTCCTCATGGGAAGGCACCGAGTGATACAGGCAATGGTGTGACAGTTCTGTCCTTGGGGTAGAGGGTTGGGACGGAGCACTATATTCTTCCTCTGGAATCAAGGCCTATCGGGTCGGGTCAGGTCAGAAACCTTTACTGTGACACCTGCTCTGTGACAGGACCCCTGCCCTTTATGGGCTCCCAATCTGTTGGGGGCACCTGATTCGTCGTCTGATCATGTCAACATGATGTGGCACTGCAGTGACGCCTCAGAATGGGAGGGCTGTGCTACAGCCACCCAGCCAGTGTTTCGCTTCACTCTGCACCCCTCACCTCACCCCTTCTCACGCCCAGAAAGGCAGGACTTACCCCACTTATCTCCCACCAGAACAGGACAGCCAGCATGAAGGGTGTCATCGTTCCCTTCACCGCTCCTGTGCAGGTTCCACCAAAACAGTGCTGCATTCTGAAAAGCAGAGGGCCCAGTCCCAGGGAAGGACAGCCCCGAATCTCAGTCCTCAGAAAGCACACAGTAAGGACAAATGCATGCATGTCATTCAACGAGAGACCTCTCCATGCAGTCTGGGGGCAAAGCATGCATACGATGGCACAAACTACATGAGCTGCCATTTACTCATGCATAGGTCACACTGAGGGTCACTCTGCTCCAGGCCCTGGAGATGCAGACACAGATCATGTCCAGTTCTGCTCTCAGAGAGCTCACGAGAGACCGACATAAAACAGACCAGGACAAGACAGCGTGCTGAGTGCAAGGAGAAAGGAGACCCTGGGAGTCACTAGGTCACTGAGGGGAGATGCCCAACAAAACCATGAGAACTTCATTAACTCAAAAGCTCATCTTGCTTTAGGCCCTTACTAATAACACCCCAGGGAGTGTTATCAGAATCCCATTTTCCTAGCAAAGAAGTGGAGGCTCAGGGCTTTAAATAATGCAACTAAAAGAAGCAAAGACAGGGCTCAAGCCCTGTTCAGCACCAAACCCTACATGTTCTTCCTACCACCTCCCCCATTCACTTTTTTTTTTTTTTTTTGCCCTATACACTTCCTATAGACTGACTTTAACCTTGGCCCTTAGAAGAAGACAGAGCCCCAGGTAATGAAGAGCCTGCCAGGATGCACTGGCAACCTCCCTGTCTCCAAACCTAGAAGAGATGTCAAACCCCTGAGCATCCAGAGATACCAAGAATTTGCTTATCAATGCTTAGAACATGCCAGGTACCGTGCTACATGTTTATAGACATGATCTCGTTTCCTTATCTTCATTTCATTACTGAATTAGGCAAAGGCTGCCGGACAGTTGGCTGATCTGAAATTTGTTAGAAATGTTGATCCACTAAACAAACCTCCTGCCACCCGGCTCTCCTCAGTGCCTGCCCTTTCCACATCTCTTACTGCAGCACCTGGTACACCTGCTGACCTCCCTGTGTGCTCCTGGAGCAAAGGGCCATGATTTTTGCTCTGTCCCCTCAGGGCGTCTAGCTCGCAATGCTGACTGAATTAATGACTGAGGGAACTAGTTGCTGTAGAGGATCCAACGGTGAATAAAAAACAGAGTTCTTGTCTTTGAAGACAGACATGTAGTCATCTACGTGCAATACAAGTACAAACAAAGTAAGAAACAGGAACAAATGGCATGCGCATGTGAGGCAGTAAAGAAGACGTGGGATCATCTTTGATGGCAGGAATCAGGGAAGACCTCTCTTTATCCCCCACCCAGGAATCGGCTTGCAAGCGCAGACAGCATGGAGGTTCCGTGGTAGTGCTTCACTCTGCCAACCCCCATCTTCGGGCCCAGGCCCCACTCACCTTAACCACAGGCACACTAAAGTTGGCATAGATGAAGGCCGTGGCTCCTCCAGCTTCCACCGAGCTCAGCTGCAATGCCAGAGGAAGAAGCCAGAGTTAAAACAGCCACTTACTTCCCTACTGTGCCATGTGTTTGTGAACCCAACAGCTGAAGTCATTTCTGCATAGAGTCCTTCCTGTGGGCCCCTATTTCAACTCTGCCAGAAATGCTTGAAAGATAATCATCCGACTTTGGAACGAAGGGCACCTACTCAATGGCATTGGTGTTTGCCTGCAGGGCACAAGGGGACAATGTTTTGGATTCCTCCTTTCTTTTCCCTTCTAGCTGATGTCCTTATTGAGAGCTACAGTAAGTAGATGCAAACTGTTTTGATTGAGACACTCAGGAAGAAATACATTTTAAATCATGACCTGAGACACACACACACACATATACACACCCCCGAAGTAAAAGTTTCATAAAACATTCTTACTACGTGAGATATCCTCTGGTCTTTTTAATTTTATTTTGTTCTATTTTAGTGCAGTTTTCTTAAATGCTGATCAGATCCACTAAATTAACCTCACGACCTACTAATGGATCATGACTTGTGACTTGAGAACCAGTTTAGACTACACGATTCATTTTGAAAGGTGGGCATCATAGGGACACTTACTGCACATTTGATGTATTCTCTGATTACTCAGATCCTCTCCAGGCAACCTAAGCTAAGGAGTTTCATCACTGGTATATTTTAGGATTATGGATATGTTTTCTTGGTGTAAAGATTTTTTTCTGATTGCCAAGGAAATATATAATAAACTTTTTTAAAATACAGGAAAATACTAAAAATAACAATATTTATCATCTTACCATCCAGAGAAAAACAGTTATAGTTTACATAATAATAGCAGACATTTATTGAGCACTGACTATATGCTAAGCATTACACGAAGTCCTTACAAATACATTATCTCACTTATTCTTCACAACAATCCTATGAGTTAGGACTGTTATTATTTTTATTGTTCACATTTTTCAGATGAAGAAACCAAGTCTCAGAGAGATTAAGCACTTTACAAAATGTCACATGACTCTTCCATGACAGACCCAGGGTTTGAGCTGAGCCAGTGCTATCTGACTACGAAGTCCCTGCTCAAAACCATTATGCTATGCTTTCGAACATTTAGGTTATATTCAAATGTTTAATATTATAAACAACACTGCATTGAACATCTTAATGAATATAATTGTTTTTGCATTTTGGATTGTTTTCATAGGAAAGAGCCCCAGCACTAGTATAACTGGGTCAAAAGGGTGTGCGGAAGTTTAATACTTCTGATGCATCCTGCTGAATTATTTTCTCAGTAGTCGCACAACACCTCACCCTGCCTAGCACTTTCTACCAGAAGGTTCATGCCCTTTAATCTTACGGCGATCCGATCCCACCATATTGACTTGCATAACAGAGCAAGAGCGATAGGAGATAGGACATTGGTACTTGTTAGAGGAAACTAAACTGACTTGCTGGTTCAGAATCTAGAAATGGCAGTGGTGACTTTCAGCATTCCTTGGCTCCCCCTGTAGCCCAGTGGGGAGGCTGATGGGAACAGCAATTAGCTTCTTGATTCAAGCAACCAATGAATTGGACTATCTTGCTCTAACTCCTGTTGTCAGTGAACATGAGTGCAAGCAAGATACAACAGGGGCAAACTGGACTTCCCTGCATTCCTTTACCAGTGGTTTTATAAAATAGTGGAAAGGAATGACATGTCCCAACAAATGAAAAACAAAATCTGATTCTGCATGCAATGAAGCTCATGAGCAGGGCATGGGCTGTGAGAACAGTGGGGAGGGGAGAGAACTCTTTCCTCTGTACACCTCCCGCTGTTTTGTACTGGACTGACCTTATGTCCAATCTGAGCAGAAAATCACCAACCGGATTTCAACTCGATCCTCTGTACTACTTCTGTTTTTTTTTTTGTTTTGTTTTGTTTTTTTTGAGATACAGGGTCACACTCTGCTGCCTGGGCTGGAGTGCAGTGGCATCATCATAGCTCACTGCAACCTCCAACTCCTGGGCTCAAGTGATCCTCCTGCCTCAGCCTCCTGAGTAGCAGGGACTACAGGTGGGTACTACCATGAGTGGCTAATTTTTCTATTTTTTGTAGAGACAGGGTAGGGGTCGGGAGGGGGGGTCTGTCTGTGTTGCTGAGGCTGGTCTTGAACTCCTGGCCTCAAGTGATCCTCCCGCCTCAGCCTCTCAAAGTGCAATGATTATAGGCTTGAGCCACTATGCCAGGTCCTCTGTACTTCTTAAAGATTATTTTCAAGGCCGGGCACGGTGGCTCACGCCTGTAATCCTAGCACTCTGGGAGGCCGAGGCGGGCGGATTGTCCTGAGCTCAGGAGTTCGAGACCAGCCTGAGCAAGAGCAAGACCCCGTCTCTATCAGAAATAGAAAGAAATTAATTGGACAGCTAAAAATATATATAGAAAAAATTAGCCGGGCATGGTGGCACATGCCTGTAGTCCCAGCTACTCAGGAGGCTGAGACAGTAGGATTGCTCGAGCCCGGGAGTTTGAGG
>RJWJ010026229.1:0-23165 GCA_004363605.1 Indri indri
CAGGGAGAAAAGGTGAAGCACTATGTGACCATGAGCCAGGAAACGAGGACAGCTGCTAGGAGCTAGGAAAGGAAAGGAATGGTTTTCTCCTAGAGCCTCCAGAAGGAACACAGCTCTACTGACACCTTGATTTCAGCCCACTGAGACTGAGTTTGGACTTCTTACTTTTTGAACCATAAGATAATATATTTGTATTAAATTGTTAAATGTGTGGTAATACAGCAGCAATAGGAAGCTAATACAATTCCTGTGTGGAGTACAGAAATTTTCTTCTACTGTTCATTGTACAATGATATCAGAGAATTCCTGAGCCATGTGAGGGTTCCATTCAGTTCTCTTGACCCCAGCAGAAGATTTGTTCATCACTGTCCAGTCAATAATCTCCCAGGGAGAAGGATAGGGTTACTACCAGAAATACTGAGTTTCTCAGATGAAAGTAACTAAATATATACCACTTAGTTCTTTACCAGTGACTCATACCCTGAATCAGCCTGTTTTCATGATATACCTTCCTGGGCCTCCATGCATATTAATAAATAAACATGCAAGCCAATCACTGGAAGGTTAGAGCTATGTTCTTCTCACCTGCAGGCCGGATATACTATGGTCAAGAGTAGCAGTGGCAGCCATGTTAAACACAAAACAAGAGTCACCTAAATTTAGTCAAGTTTATGTTATTTCTAGTCACATTGGTGAGATGCTGACATTTGAAAATACCCTGACTTTTTCAGCTGCAGTAACCTGTGCTCCCCCAGCCTGGGCTCCTCGAGTCTTGCTTATGGGTCTGTTTAGAGGGAAGGGAGGGCTGCAGAAGTTTTGGTTTCCAGCTCAGTGACAGGCTTCAGTCTGTCCTTGTGTAGCTGTTGATTTCTGAGGTGATCGAAAGTGTCAAATGGCCCCAAGAATGAATGGTTGCAATTTTCAGTGTTCTTCCTAACAGACACTTTGTTCCTGTAAGTTGCAGGAGCCAGGCCAGCTCAGTACAGCTGTCTTATTTTTAAGGTCGCCTTGTCTTTGTGTGGGTGGCTCCCTAGATCCGTGGGAGATAGTGCATTTGGGTTTGGATATAGGTGTTCTTATGTAATTGAATATGTTGATTGCATAGGAGGGACCAAAGAGATTGTCTAAAAAAAGACGAAACTCCACAGTGGCCCACAGATGGAAAAGGTGTTGAATGATAACTTTGTCAAAGATGAGGTGAAAAAGAGAAAGAGAAGACAAGAGAGTAGTAAAATATGTTACCAATCAGCATATACTTTGTGTTTTTATCTAGGCATATTGGGCATATAAGATTGCTCTAGAATTTTTGGAAGAATAAACTTTTTGTAGGATTTTGGAAGCTTGCAACTTGCCTAGTCAGAGTCCTGTAAATAATGTCCACTTAAAACACGGTACAAAAAAATGAAATTAAAATGTAAGTGGAAGATCACAGTGTGAAAGACAGATTTGTAATTTATTCAAATCTCCTGGCTTGTTTTTAAGTGTAGGCGGTCTCTTGTTTTGCTCAAGTTTGCCTAAAGCGTCTGGTCAGCGATAAAGTGGTCCTAGGAGACGAAGGCTGTACTCAGAAAAAGGAAATATTTCGTTGTCTGCCTCAGGTGCAAGCCTGCTCCAACCCAGCTTTTAGAGAGCTGGTTTCAGTATTCTGTGCTCCAAAGGACATCTCAGCTATTAGTGAAACAAAGCATTCTCAGCAGCTGGTAGCAATAACATTGCTTTGCATTTATCTTTGCATGTATTTAATTTCCTTCATCCTTACTATCATGTTTATCAGGTAGATAAGAAAACTCTCTAAAACATTAAGAGATTTGCTCAAGGTCACAAATCTGGTCAATGGCATAGCCAGATGTTGAGCTATATTTTTTTTAGAGCAGTTCATACTTTTTTTTTTTTAAGACGAAAAATCTATAGAGAGGTTAGTCACACAGCACTTCCGAGAAATGATTAAGATTTACATTTTATTATTTGATTTGCATGAACTTGTCTGTAGGGAGGATTTATTAATTTTGATAATTTTCCTTTAGACATGTTTGGCTGTGCTATGGTCTAAATGTTTTTATCTGCCCCTTCCCCAAATTTATGTGTTAAAATCCCAACCCCCAAGGTGATGATGTTAGGAGGTGGGATCTTTGAGGAGTGATTATGTCATGAGGGTGGAATCCACCTGAATGGGATTAGTGCCCTCGTAAAACAGGCCTAATAGAGACCCCTAACCCCTTCTGCCACAATGGGCGAGAGTGAAAAGACAGCTATCTGTGAGGAAGTGGGACATTGAATCTGTTGCTTCCTTGATCTTGGACTGCCCAGTCTCCAGAACTATGAGAAATAAATTTCTATTGTTTATAAGCCACTTAATTTATGGTATTTTGTTATAGCTTATGTATGACTAAGACAGGCTCATATTCACAGTCTTAGTTCTTGGGAATTGTAGTATAGTATAATGATTTCTGCACAAGGCTTTTGATATATTTTGTGTATTTTGTTATCGTTGTGCTCTTTTAAGCCACAGGACATTGTTAGCTCTCAATTTGGGCTCCTTATTACCACTTTGTTTTACTAAGCATCAGATAATAACTAAAAGATTAAAAACCTTACTTTAAGAGTTCAAGCCTTTTATTATGTATTTTCTAGCACATACATTTTTAAGTAGCAGTGGTATGTTCAAATTACAATGGGTACTTGGTTTGTTTTGCTTTCATTATTTTTCTCTGGGTTTATAATTACACCAAGCCTCAATATATTTTTTTAAGTTAGTTTAAATTTTTATTTATTTTTTAATAAAAATATGGAACACTTCATGAATTTGCGTGTCATCCTTGCACAGGGGCCATGCTAATCTTCTCTGTATCGTTCCAACTTTAGTATATGTGCTGCCAAAGTGAGCACAGCCTCAATATATTTTTAATAATTTTTTAAAAGTTGTTTCAAAGGCACAAAGGGTAGAATAGCAGAGATTGGTAATATAATGGCATTAATTTCAGCGTCCTTTTCATATGGTTCTTAACAGTTGCCAGGTTTAATCACAGCTATCCATTCCTAAGGAACTATTTGATTTGAAACAATTTCAGACATAAGATTTCCTTGATCTGAATGCTTGCAGCCTGAAGTGGAGAAAAATAAGGGTTATAGTTGGAAACAGTACTGTCATCTTTTTAAAATGAAAAAATGTACATTTTATGAAGCTATCTAGGAGCATATTTATAAAGATTTTAAGCTTTACTTTAGTGTGTGTGTGTGTGTGTGTGTGTGCATGCATGTATGTGTGCGTGTGTGGCTTTGTTGCTCATTTCCCCTCTGAACAGGTGTGAAGGCCATGTTTTGCCAGCAGGAGCTTGGGTGATTCATTAATTTCTTCTCACTTCATGCAAGGGAGCTTTCTCTCACACCTCAGGTGCTTACACTCTGACCCACTCTCGCCTTATCTAGGGCCAGTGAAACCATCCTCAAAATAGCAAAAGTGAACATGCAAAGACATATCCCCCAGTGGGTTATGTGGCCTCCAGCACTTCTCCCATTAAAAGGGGCAGGCCAAATTAAAAAGATATGGGATTTGTATCCAAACCAAACTCCTTTTGAGTCACAGGTCTACCACTTAGTGGTTGTGTTAAATTGGGAAAGTTACTTAACTGCTGTGAGCATCAATTTTCTCATCTGCAAAACGTAGTATAGTATCTGCCTTGCAGGATGGTTTTGAGAATGAAAAAGCATGACATACACTGTGTGGGACATAGAAAGCTTTTGATATATGGAAGCTGTTTATGTAGGTGGTATTGCCTTTAACTTCTCCATTGAATTCCAGTCAGTCTGGGCTACAGATGTCCCTTTATTGTGAAATGGTGCTAATACGGTCCTGCTTGCCTGGGAAGATTGCTTTGAGAATAAAAGCAGTATTTCCAGGATAGGGTCTACATTGAGGGAAGCAAAGTTTTTAATTTTTTACTGGGGTATAAGTTACCAAGAAGAAATTGCACAAATCTTAAATTACAGCCAAGTGAATTTTTACATATGTATGTGTACCTGGGTAATCACCACCCAGATCAAGAGCCGGAACAATTTCAGTACCTTGGAAAGATCCCTCACACCTCATTCCAGTCCAGTCCTTCACCCCACTCAGAGGTAACTACTATTCTGAATTTTATAACCATAGATTCCTTTTGTTTGTTCTTAAACATCATATAAATAGTATCATGCAATATGTAAACCTTGTGTCTGGCTTCTTTTGCTCAACATAATGTTTCTGAAATTCACCCATGTGTCAGTACTACAATCTCTTCTCCTTTTAATAGACATTTGGGTTGTTTCCAGATCTTGAGTATTATCAACAGATCTGCTCTCAACATTCCTTTATAAGTCTTTTTGTGAATACGTCTTCTCATTTTTTTTTTCAGTATATGTCTAGAATTGGAATTGCAGGGTCTGAAGGGAAGCATATATTAACTTTATTAGCATCCACCAAATTGTTTCCAAAGTGATTGCTCCAGCTTCTACTCCCACTAGCAGTAGATGAGAGTCCCAGTGTGTCACATCCTTCCTAACATTGACATTGTCAGTCTTTTAAATTTTAGCCATTTCTTGCGGATTTATGGTGGCATCTTATTGTGCATTTAATTTGCATCTCCCTGAGTACTCATGAAATTGAGTATCTTTTCTTATGCTTGTTGGTCATTTAGATAACTTCTGTGGATAGAACCAAAGACTTGTTGATCAATTGCACTTTATGGGTGGGGAGGTCCTTCTCTGTCCAGGACAGGTAATTGCTTCCTTGTAAGTAATTGATTAAAAAAGAAATCAAACCAATACAATAGAGTTTTATTTCCTAGATTAAGGCTAATTGTCCATAAAAACTATGGCTTCCTTTTTAAAAAAGTACTCAGGGGTCTCCTTCAGTTGTTTCCCAAAAGATCCTGTGATAAGATGTTCCTACTGCTCACAGTCTGCTGGAACACAGACATCACTGGGGAATGCTTTATTGCTATCCTGTTTCGTGCCTGGGGCTGGATGGCTGCTTGCACATAGCAGATATGATTAGGAATTTTAGTGGAAGATAGCTCAGAAGGGAGCTGCCTGTCAGCTTCCCTTGTGTCTGTTGCTCCACTGAGGTGTTCAGAGGCCCTCAGGGTGACATCTGGTGAAAGGAGAGGTTTAAGCAGAAAGTGTCTGCATGACTATTATTTGGTGGCTGTTATTGAAAATGTACTTCAGGAACCAGAAAGTCATAAGCAGAAATGAACACATGGGTCATAGAATTGTAGGATTTTAAAGTTAGAAGGGGCCCTAGAGATGATCTGATCTAAAAATCTCATTTTATGAATGGGAAAACTGAGGCTTAGTGAGATACTGAGTTTTCTGAAGTTTTCTAAGCTAATTAACAGAGGAGTTGGGTCTTGAATTTATAAGAATTAGGTAAACTGTTGAATAAAATTAAATTTAATATAGGAAGATGGGACATACACTTTGCCTCATTTAAAAGGTACTTATAACTCTAGCAACCTCCATTTACTCAAGTAAAAACAGGATTTTCCTTAGCCCCTGAGTTCCTTAAGGCAGAAATTTGCCCCATTCTTCTCCTCTTCCCTAGAATATACATAAGGCCTGGTGGGGGTGTGAGCCCCTCTCCTAGGAAGGAAACTGCAGAAAATAGACAGGGTCTCCTGGTCACAGCAAATACAATCAAAAAGGAAATAATAGACTTACGCCTGAAGAAAAGTTCTGAGGGCTGGTTGAAGAAGTTTGTCCCTAACTTCTGAGACAGTCAAGAGCCTTGATGTGATTTCAGTGTATCTAGTAAGTTGCTGTCTGCTGCCAATCATGGAAATTTTAACAAAACCTGAACCTTTATGATTTCATATAAAAAGAAGCCTGGAGGTAGGGAATTTCTAGCATTGGTTAATGTAGTGAATCAGTGACATTAACAAGGACTCAGGTATCTTTCATCATTCTACATGAAGTTCTCAGTGGACTGGCTTATACTCCATAGTAGACAGCGAGATATGCTACCCAGATACCTCTTCAAGGAAGGTCTTGATGCCCAGCTTTGAGAACTGTAGTCAGCAGGCAGCCCCCAGCTGTCAGCTCCTTTCAAGACAATGTGTCTCAGCTGTAGGGAGCTGCCTTGTGTCGTGCTCTTCCTTCTGATAACTGAGTCGAGTGAGAGTATAAAGGAGCAGCCATTTCAGCCCAAAGCAGGGCAACTTCTGTGGGTAATACTGGCCCAAAGCAACCTGCGGGGTTGGCTGAGGCTTTACCGGACCTGCATTACAGCTCAACTTCTTCCTAGGCCCAATCCTGCTTCCTTCCACCTCCTCTCTCAGATATGTTCCCTAACAAACGCATTGCATCCTGACCTCTGTCTTCACATCTCCTACTGGCATATCTTCCTTACCAACACCTCTAAATCTGCGACCCCTCACACCCCTGAAATTGCTGCCCAAACTCTATCTGGCCAAAGCAGACAATTCAGAGACAGAAAAGGGAACGTGCCTCTCTTGTGTCCCATTCGAAGAATTAGGAAATCCCTCCCAGAAGCCACCCAGCAGACTTCTTCTCTTTTTTCTTTTGTCCTTTTATTAATTGATATACAGTCATTGTGTATATTTATAGGGTACATAACAATGTTTCTATCCATATAATGCACAGTGATCAGATCCAGGTAATTAGCATATCCATCCTCTCCAACATTTACCTCCTCTTTTTTTATTGGCTGCAGTTGTGTCACATACCAATGCTTAAACCAGTCACTTTGGAAGGTGAACGACACTCCCATGGGTGGTATAGACAAATCAAAATCCTCCATCTTGGGCTTGGGTTGTGGTTTCCTTTTAAAAACATGACTATGCTGACGACGATGAATAAAACTGGGCCTTTGGAAGAAAGAGAGCAGGTGATAGTGGTGGGAAAAACAGAGGGTAAAAGGCTTGACTTGGTAAGTAATAGAAAGTGACCACCACAGCTGGAATCTCAGAGCCAAAAGTGGTGTGAGACCTGAAAGGCAAAGGGAGGAATGGAAAATGACAGGGCGATATACAGTTAATGGCAGGGCAATAAACATGCCCTGTCATTCGCATGTTCCAATAAACATGCAAATAGAAAAGGATGAACACAGAGTACTTGGTCCACAAATGTGAATTAATGAGAACACCTTTTGTGGTTTATTGGCTCTTTTTAGATGATGGTGTTAATTCTGCCTTTCTAAATCTCTTTCTTTCACCCAAAATCCACACATATGTTACTCTAATGGACATGTGCAGATTTTAATAAAAACACTTCAAAATTTGTGGGAAAGTAAGGTAGATATCTACTAACATTTTTCCCTTTTGGCATGAAATTTCTAAAAAATATTTTGTAAGCACATGAATCACAAAATTATTTATTTCAAGTCCTCAAAATAGGAGTTTATGTGAAAAAATAAATATGGCTATATGAATTTAAAAGAAAGCATTGAATTTTACCTTTGTTAGGTAGATAGCGAGGGATTCCGGGTCTCCTAGGGATGAAAGTGGGTGCTGTTGCCCCATCTTGGTCCTCCTCAACCCTGATTTTCCATACCTGGGGGAGGAGGGAATACCCTATGAATCTGCCAGTCAGAACTTGGCGCGCCAGCTGCAAAAGAATGCAGAGGACTCTCTAGCCCACCGGCCAAGCCACATGGGTACCATAAAGTCCAGAAAGTGACCTAGAACCCACAGGCATAGTTAAGACTCAGGTCTATAAAATAAGCCTGCTGACTATAGACAAGCTCTCTCTCTTTGCCCTTCCTTTGGCTCTCCCTTTGCTGCGACAATGGGTCCGGTCATCATCCGTGGCATATGGACCACGCTCTGTAAACCTATGTCTTGCTCTTGCCCCCTAATCTTATCTTTCTCTCCTCAATAAACCTCATTTTCATGCTTGCCTAACTTTGGTGTGTCTGGTCATTCTTTGGCCATGAGAATGCCAAGAACCAATGTTTCAGACTAAAATTTGACACTTTCTTTTGATAAAACTTGATTTTTTTCTCAGATAGTATTAGTGAAGGCAAGTATGTCCTGTAAAATAATAAATAAAATAATTAATCTTTTATGGTTAAAATGAGAATATTGAATTTGTAGATTTTTAATGCAACTGTCAATGAAGAGTATAGTGGTCAATTTTACTTGCATCATTAATCGACCTCCTTTTGATTTGATTTATAAAATTTTTTTTGTCTTTACAGAGAGAGTTTAGCATTATTCTCCCTGAAAGGCAAAGTGAATATACATGTCGTAATTGCCCTGCCTTCATCTATTTCTGCCTTCTCCCTATTAGCTATTTATCCATGGGTAAAATGAAGATGAGTTTATAAATAAACATAAAATAACAGCTAAAAAGGCAAATAACAATTTACAAACATCCCATTGCTACTAAGGTGTACTTATAGAGTTCTATCCCTAAAATGGTTAGATAAGTGAAACAGAGAGTACATTGTATGCAGTTACATATAGCTGGTAGATGCTATAACTCTACCATTTCTCTATCAGTCAAGAAAGCATATTAAAATGTAAATATGTGAGAGTTATGTCATTTTAAAACTAATCTTAAACCAGAACTAATTTATACAAACATCATTCTTCACAATTTTTTATTTTCAATACTACTGATTATAAAATATGAGTGAAATACCTCCCAATGTTTTATTTGGGGGATGAGAACTGCTGCTATAATTAGAATAGTTTAACCTTGGGCACATCGAATTTTGGAGTTTTTCCAAAAAATAGAGGTGAATGTCACATAAGATTAAATGAACAGTTTTAAAGTATACAATTCTAGTGGCATTTAGTGTATTCACAATGTTTTGAAACCACTGTCTCTATCTAGTTCCAAAACACTTTCATCGCCCCAAATTTTAGTGTTTTTTGATCCCTCGTACTGATCTCATAAATCTTGTCTTAGATAAAGGAGGGAAAACGCAGTCATTGTTTTGCTGCCACTGACATACAGCCCTTTTCAAGATAAACTTTTTAGACAAGCATTTGACTATATCTAGTTTTACCTCATATAGAGTTTTAAGGAGTTGAGATACTGGATATGAGAAGCACGATGATATTTTAAATTTCTGGAGAATTGGGAACTACCGTCACAGATATAAGGAAAAAGCTAATGATATAACATGGAAATTCCATAATAGCCAAAATCTGTTGTGGTGGAAGGTGGGCGTGAATGATCCCACCACCAGATAGCTACATCTCCTATTCTCCTCTGAGAGGCCTTACTGGACAACAGAGAGAAATAGAGTGGATTTCCCACCTTCAGTTTAACTCCACATAGATCTGGTGTTCTAAAATATCTGGGCACATCTGACAAACTCAGGAGTCTGACCTGCTAGAAGCTAATTTGCATGAGAGACTGAGGTGGCTACTAGATAGGAACCCTTTTGGTGGAAGGAGCCAGACATAAGCCCAATGGAGCTAAGTAGTATGGTCTTAATCTACAGAGGAGAAATTCTAAATAGGTCATAATTTCTGTAGAAGGCACTTGTCCTCCAGCTCTCCTTAATGTGCACATATATAAATGCCAGGTGGAAGAAAAGCAGAAATAAAAAAGGAAGCAGTAGGCAAAACCTATAAGAAGTTATCCACTTAAAACACTGTAAGACTTTGGGACAGAAGCAGATTTGCCTTTGTTTCCCTCTAAAAGACCAAATCATTAGAAAAGAAGAGGAGAAATCCTCCCCTGACTGACCACAGAACACTGGTTGCACAAAGAGATCTTTCTGAGCGCCCCCTGGCAGAACATGAAAATGAACGGCATGTTGCATAAGGATCCTGAGACAGCACAAAAAATTACTTATAAAAGTAAAAGTTTCCCAGGATAGTTCCTTACATAGTCTATCTGCACTCTGAAACTTTTAGCTTAGTGACTTTATGGACTATGTTTCTAGCGCTTGGTTTGGCTAGACATTTTATTAATTATTATACTTCTCTTAGCATTTATTGGATTTTCTTCTCTTTTCCAGAAACTTCTAGGTATTCTTATGAATGAAGTTTATTATTTTTAACTATATCTACATATTTTTCTAGGTATAGAAATAAGTTTTTTTGGGTAAAGAACTTAGTCTGTTAGTGGAAGTCACAAAATACTACACATTGTATGATCTCATTCATATGTAATGTCTAGAATCGGCAGATCTATGGGGACAGAAAACAGGCTCTGGGGAAAATAGAGAGTAACTACCAATGGAGGCAAGGTTTCTTTTGAAGATGATGAAAATATTCTAAAATTAGATTATGGTGACAATTGCACAACTTTTTAAATATATTGAATTGTACACTAAACTGGTGAACTTTATGATGTTTAAATTATACCTCAATAAAACTATTTTAAAAAATAAACTATTTCTCAGTAAATAAAACTTCAAGTTAATAGTATTTTCATATTGCCATGGTCATATTTTATCATGTTTTAGCTAAAATCACAATTTCTAAAAATTAAAAATCCACAGTGTCAATGAGAAAAATATTTGAAATGATAAAGCATAATATCAAATATAATTATTGAAATGCATATGTCTAATCAGGCATTTCCTTCCTTTAGTTCTTATAATTGGCCTGTTAGGAACCAGGCCACACATTGACATCTGAGCTCCTCCCCCAGCCCCCCACCCTGCCCCTGCCCCTGACCCTGACCCTGTGGAAAAATTGTCTTCCGTGAAACTTAGGAACTGGGCTGCACAGCAGGAGGTGAGCAGTGGGTGAGCTAGGGAAACTTCATCTGTGTTTACAGTTGATCCAGCCACTCCTTATCACTTGCATCACTGCCTGAGCTCCACCTATCCCCCAACCCCCGTCTGTTGAAAAATTTTCTTCCATGAAACCAGTCCCTGGTGCATTAGAGGATTGGAACTTCAGGGTATCTTTGAAATTGTGACCCATAGTGTACACACCAAACAAGTGAAAAATGAACATCTGTTGTCTTCTGTTGAATACCAGAGGAGCTTCCCAAAATAACCAGTGAATTCTGGCACCCCTGTAAGATGCATTGATCAATAAAGCAAAGTAGCAAAATTTTGGTTTCATTTATTTCTCTGAGTGTCCTAGTCATTCCTGATCATCTATTCCCAGAAGCTGTCCAGTACTTTGCTAGAGATAAACAATGTGTTATGCCCATAGCAGAAAACAGGATCTCCCAATTATTTCAAGAATGGTTAGAAGGACACTCCACCTAGGTCTAAACTCCCATGTCTCCCTGACTTTCATGGCTCATAATGATGTGACAATAGCTATTTTTTTTTTTAAATTTTATGTTACCATTGGTCTTTTTATTTTAGGCCAAAAATACAAAACAATGTTTATTTACCCTGTTTTGTGAATGCCCCTTCCTAACCCATGAGTTAATATTTCAAAGCCCTTAGAATGACAATTGGCTCATAATGAGACACTGTGTGAGACAGATAGATGGAAGAAAGGGAAAGAAGGGAAAAAAGGGAAAAAAGGGAAGAAAGGGAGAGAAGAGAGGAAGGAAGGAAGGAAGGAATAGATGTTACTCATTTCCCTTTGTGAATAATGACTCTGAGTGGTGGAACACTGTGATCTTGCCCCAGTTTTACAAAGTTTTCCAGCAGTCTCTTTTTTCTTTCCCCAATGAAGCAGGGTCAAGGGTATTGAGATTTCTTGTTCAGACAGAGGTCAATATGATAATTCCTAGCATCTCTTTCCCTCCACCCCAACCACACATAATGTCTTATGACAAACTAACTCATATGAATCAGATCTCCCGAATGCCTATATACCTAGGAAAAATCAGGATCATTATTATTAAATAAAGTTACTAGATTAATATATCCCATCACAGACATGATAATCAGATACAACTAATGAGCTGACAATATTTATCTCTTGGCAAAGATTTTTGGGAAAAATTCTCAATGACTCAAGATATTACGAGGCTGGAAAAATAACCCCAATGAGTTTTCTACAACAAGCTATTTGCAACCAGTTTGACTAAACATTGCCAGCTACATCACTGCATTGATAATGAAGCACATCATAAATAACATTAAACTTTGAAGTCCCGAAAGCCAATTTCCAGAATTCATTTAGATATCCTATCTTTGCCAATAAAAGAATGGCAGCATTTTAGATTATTTTGAATTTCCCATATCTTCTGAAAATATGTCATTTCTTAGACAAAACATTATAGACTAGAATATAATCTATAACATATAATAGATGAACTCCATCACATTCTAGTGATTTTTATAATGGATTCTACACATTGGGTCAGAATTTTCTTTACATGTATTTTTTTTTTTTATTATTTTTACTTACAGCACCCACGGACTCAATCTATCAAACAAAATCAAGTAAATTGAGAATGTAAGCCCATAGATAATTTTTTCTTGTTGCCAAAATATGCTAAGCTTTCCAGGTTATATTCCTCTAACTAGCTTTTTGTACATTTACCAGAAGAGAGTCCAAATTATTGTTCAATTTGAAGCAGTACATTAAGACCTATGGGTTGACTCACAAACTGGCTTAAAATTACAATTTAAATGTTTATTCTAACTGTAAAATAATGTAGTATTAATAAGCCAGTTTATCTGTCTTTCTGTCAAGCTAAGCATAAAGAATGTAATCACCAGTTCTAAAGACTTCTAAAATTACACTGAAATTGTAAATAGAGAAGCTACCCGGAAGACAGCCAAAGAATAACTTTAGAATACTGTTTGTTTCCATGGTTCGTTTGGAAAGAAGTGCGATTAGTTTTCTTAAGTCCGCATAAGTAAATCCCAAAGCAATTCTGATCATGCTTTTAAGGGGTTGAAAGAGAAAAAAAACCCAGAAAATTTGAGGTCGGTGGACAGGAGGGGAAAGGTAATTTAGAAAACGGCAACGGAGCAGTAACCCTGGCAAGTGAGACAGAGACTCACTGAACAGTAACTCATTATGCAACCTTCTCAGGGAAAGCAGTGCTCTCTCCTGTATTGAGCAGGCTCAATCCCTGTTTCAGAGGTCACAGGGCGTTTCTTTAAAATGGAGAAGAGATACAAGGTTTGCTAGGGCCCGTTTTATAAGAAAAGCAAAAATACAGAGTTTAATAATCATATTCCTTATTGCCCTTTCCCAGGCAGCCAAACACTCATGAGTGCTAGATAAATAATCACAATATAAGGATGTTTCATTCATATTCTGTATAGTTGTCATAGGTCCGAAGATCATAAAACATTGTATTAAGAATATGATCATACATAATTATATGAAAAAGTTCATGCTATGTTAAGTGAAAAAAGAAAATTATAAAACTATTTACATATAGCCTTGTATTTTGTAATTAGAATTCTAAAAAAAAAAAAAAATCAGCATGGGACTACGACGAAAGGATTGGTAGACTATAGGGGAATATGGGTGATTATTGCGGTAGACTGAATGTTTATCTCTCCTACCCCAAACTCTTAGGTTGAGATCCTGAGCCCCAGTGTGATGGTATTAGGGCCTCTGGGCGATGATTAGGTTATGAGGACAGAGCCCTTATGAATGGGATTAGTGCCCTTAAAGAAGGGACCAGAGAGCTACCTATTTCTCTTTTTGCCATGTGAGGATACAAGGAGAACTCAGCTTTCAGCAACCTGGAAGAGCACCCTCAACAGAACCTGATGCTGATCTTGGACTTCTAGCCTCTAGACTGTGAGAAATAAATTTCTGCTGTTTATAGTCACCTAGTCTGTGGCACTTTGTTATAGCAGTCCAAACAGACTAAGGCAATTATCTTTACATATAATAAATATGTAGGCCCTTTTTGATCTCAAGGAAAAGCAGTAAATGTTAATATTCCTTTGGCCTGATGTAGCCCCTTTTGAATTCTTTGCTCACTAATAGATAGCTTTCTGGAAGAAGGGCAAAAGTTAAGAAACATTGACTTTTCTTCACCTTTGAGAATTATAGGTTTCCCAAAAAGTCCTGAGCATAAACACTCTTTCCAGAGGAGGCAGGTCTCTACAAAGGCTATCATTGTATGGGGAAAAGATATAAAAGATATAAAAATAGCTAGATATTAATATAGATATAGACATATACTCAAATAATGATGTGGCAGATATTTTTAACAGGGTGAGAGAAGCAGTGGGCAGGGCAGGAAAATGAAGGATTAGATTATATAATACTTTGTTAAATTAGCTCATTGATGTAATAAATTAATCGATCACTGACATCTTCAAGAATAACATTCTCCGTACTTTAAGGCTTAATCCTTTCAGGAGAATGATTGATTATTAATAATAGTTTTACTTTACTTTTCTTCTTATTTTCTTTAAGGGCTTAATGAATGTTTATTTTTTATTTATTTTTAATTTTAGAATATTATAGAAGTACAAATATTTTGGTCACATGAATTAATTTTGTACAGTTTTAGTCAAAGTTATAAATGTGTCCATCACCCAGATAGTGTGCACTGTACCTGCTAGGTGTGAATTTATCTATCCCCACCTCCCCTCTCCCACCTGTCTGATTTTGTTGAATTTTACTACCATATGTACACATGAGTGTTGATCATTTAGTTCCAATTTAATAGCGAGTACATGTGATGTTTGTTTTCCCATTTTTGTGACACTTCACTTAGAAAGATGGTCTCCAGTTCCTTACAGGTTGTTAGAAAAGGTATTAGTTCACCGCTTTTTTATTGGTGAGTAGTACTCTATGGTATACATATACCACATTTTCTTAATCCACTCATGTATTAATGGGCACTTGGGTTGTTTCCACATCATTGCAACTGTGAATTGTGCTGCTATAAACATTCGGGTGCAAGTGTCTTTTTTTCCTTTGGGTAATACCCAGTAGTGAGATTGCTGGATCAAATGGTAGTTCTACTTTTAGTTCTTTGACGTATCTCCATATTACTAGTTTGCAGTCCCTTCAACAGGAGTTCCTTTCTCTCTGCATCCACACCGGCATCTGTTGTTTTGGGACTTTTTAAATTAATAAGTATTTCAGAAATTGAGAAAAGTGCAGAGCCTAATAAAACATACACCTACCTATCTACCAGGCACACACATTTGACAAATGTTGACATCAATTAACCATATTTTAAAATAATCTTTTACTAAAGCATTGCATGCCAAAAAGAAAGTACATTAATCAAAAACACATAGATAAATGACATACCATAAAATGAATATATGTAATCACCACCAAGCTCAAGAAATTGGACACCACCAGTACCTAGAAGCACTCCTGTGCATATATTCACTTACCCATTATGTCCTTAAAGGAACCCCTGTCCTGACTTTTGACACCATAGAGGAATAATAAATTTTTGTATGAATGGCACCATACATATTTTTGGGCTGGAATATTTTCTCAAAATTGTGTAAGTGAAATTTATTCAAGTTCCTCCCTGTAACACCAGTTCATTCATTTTAATTTATACATATATTTGTGCACATATGTGTACACACATATTTTTTCCCTGCACGATTAGGGCTCGGGGGGGATCAGCTCCTGCCTGCACTGGTCACTCCTGGACATGTGTGAGGAGGCAAATTTGCAGGTCTGGTCCATGTTGTGAATATAACAATTTTTTACTCATTGTGCTGTCGATGTACATTGAATTGTCAGTTTTGGGACAGTGTTACAATGAACATTTTTGTATGTCTTTTGGTAAACATATATACACATTTCTGTTGGATATATACCAAGAAGTGAAATTGCTGGGTCATGGGGTAGGCCTATGTTAAACTTTAGGTATATTTCCAAATACTTTTTCCATAATAATAACACTAATTTTTATGTCAAGTAATGTATAAGAATATATTAAAAATTACAGTTAAAATAGGAAGTGTAATTTCTTGAAGAGGGAAAAAGGCAAGCAACAGATGGGAGTATATATCCTTGACACATGTAATTTACAATGTACTTACATCCAGAATATAAAACCCCTAAAAATCAATAAGAAAAAATAGACAACTCAATAGAAAAATGGGCAAGAGACTTAAACAAATACTTCAAAAAAGAGGATACCCAAAAGACAAGTATGAGAAGATGTTCAATTAATAACAAATGAGATATCACTAAATACTTGGTACAATGGATAAAGAAATTACAATACCAAATATGTTCTTGTGCTTAAAGTGTGGTTTATATAAATAGCATATAATTGATTTGGGTAATTTTCTTGCTCTGTTGTTTTTGTTTGTCTACTTTTTAAAATCTAATTTGGTAGTCTCTGTGTTTTAACTGAAGAGTTTAATCAATTCATATAAATATGGCTATGATCAAAATATTTAGAACACCTATTCCTTCTCCTTTAGCTCATTCCTGATAATCCTTCTCTTCCTATATTTGTTATAATCACTCCAAGATCTTCTTTATTTAAGCATAAATAAAACCCTTCAGAATATCTAATCTTCCTTACTATTAAAAGCAGAACACTATTATCTCCCACATAGTTGACCTTTAAGTTGTTCTAAAATATTGATGTTGCCCACATTGCGGGAATGTATATCCTTTTGTATGTTTCCTGGTGATACATGTTAGAGTTTGCTAAATTATAATTAAGAGAAGAATAACTGAGTGTATAAACATTCAATTATATTTGATATTACTGAATTGTTCTCTAAGGTAGTTAAATCCAGTTATATTATCATCCATGGTATCTTTGAGAGTTTACATTTCTCTACTTCTCCAACACTTGATATTGTGAGTCTCTTTCAACTTCTGGTTTGAAATAGTGTTAATCACCTGATTTGCCTTTAAGTTGCTTACATATATGTTTATTAGTGATGTTCAGCTTCTTACATTTATTGGCCTTTTGTGATTCCTTTTAAGCGAGTTGCCTATTCATATCTTGTTATCTCGTGCCAATTTTATATTGGCTAGCTTTCCTTTTACACATTCATGTGTAATTTTTATTATATATTCTTGATTCTCATCCTATATACTTTACCATGTTTATTCTATTGTTTTGTATATAGAAATTTTCAGGTTTTGTTTTCATTTTTTAAAAAAAAATTTAAGTCATTCGTTATGTTATTTGTATATTTTTAATCTTTGAACGAATCCTTCTCTAGCCTCCTTTTTACTATTTTTATAAATTTTGAGAGTTCTTCTACTCAGCTTAAATATGTGCAGGGATTTCCCACCGATAACACTTTTATTCTTCACAAAGATTATTTGTCAGTCTCTTAAGAAATGTACAGGTAATTTTTAAAAACATTTCTTTGGTTTACTACAATAACTTTAAAATAAATATAACATAAAAAGGATATCATTTGAACTTAATGGAGATAAAAGATTCAAAAGAAATTCAAATTGTACATGAATATAAAGGCAATATAAATAGAAAAGCACTAACAGAGTTTTACCCCATTGAACATCTATGATTTACTTACAATAGCACTAACCCATTTATGGGAATACCTTCCATAGAATAAGGAGAGATGAACAGTCACCATAGATCCCTCTGTCATTTTTCAACAATTATCATAACACATCAAAAGCTGGACCCATTGGTTGATGTGACTGAGATATCTCAATAGTCAGTTTGAATCAATCATTGGTAATTTAACTTATGGGTAAGTTACTATTAAAAGCAGAACACTATTATCTCCCATATGGAGAATAATGCATTGAACCCAGTTCTCTTCAGGCAGGCAAATCTATGTTTCGGCCCAGGAAACTGGATATTTCCAAGGTGTAGGTAGCAGAATTTTGAAATAAGCATGATTTTAAGATTTATTTCAACAGTATTTCCCAGTTTTAAGGTACTGTATCACTTTTCACCATGATTTTAACGTGATTTGTTTGATCAAGTCTGAGCCCTAAACAGTTTTGGCAGGCAAATCTGTGCTCAGGCCCTGCTAACTGGATATTTCACCATTATTGCAAGAATCGTTTGTTGGAACTGGTTTTCGTTAGAGGTGGAGACTGCAGGTCCTGTGTCAGTCTTTTGTTTGAGTTGATGACCCTCAGAGATGAGAGGTGCGCATTTTCGTGAGAGGTGAAAAGTCCGGATCCTGTTTCAGTCTTTAGGTGAAAAGTGCTGATCCAGTCTGGAACAGGATCCGCACTTTTTACCGTCCTCTTCGCAATCACTTGATTCATCAGCTCGGAATGGATAACTGTTCAGGTAGACAAATCTATGTTTTGCCACAGGAAACTGGATATTTCCAAGGCGTAGGTAGCAGAACTTTTGAAATAAGCAAGATTTTAGGAATTATTTCACCATTATTTCACCATTTTAAGGGACTGTGTCACTTTTCACCATCATTTTAATGTGATTTGTTTCATCAGCTCTGAGCCTTAATGGGTTTTGGCTGCAAATCTATGGTGAGGCCCTGCCAACTGGATATTTCACCATTATTGTAAGAATCGTTTGTTGGAAGCGGTTTTTGTTAGAGGTGGAGACTGTAGGTCCTTTGTCAGTCTTTTGTTTGAGTTGATGACCCTCAGAGATGAGAGGTGTGCATTTTCGTGAGAGGCGAAAAGTGCCTCTATCCAGAGGCAAGAAGTGGCAACCTAAGCATAGAGCCAAAATTTGGTAAACCAAGCACCCATGCACGCTGAATTTTTCTGACAAATTGGGTTAGGGGAGGAATGGCTGAGTATGGAAAAATCTCTGCTAGTAATGAGTATGGAATATAGCAGAATCTATTCCTGACATTGAGTTTTTTTAGATCTTTGGAACATTAGATGTTAGATTTTATCCACGTCTTTTCAATTCTTTGGCCTCTAACCCTGTTGTATGGACAGATGTGACCAGCACACAAAAGGTGATTCTGTTCTGGGCTAGGGCAGGGCAAAGAGTAATGGCTGTTCTGGGCTGTGGCTCTGTGCGGGAATAAGCAGTTTGATTTCAAGACAGATATGCTTATTTCTCTTGTTTCCAAAACTTAGGATCCCAGACTAATGTGTTATAAACATTTACCCGATGTTTTCCTGTCTCTTCATTTTCTCCTCTAATTATGAAAATATCTAAATAGTAGAATTCACAGAGATAGTTTCTAACTACATACGTTCAAGATGACAAGAGACTTAAGCCTTATTTTGTTCACCTATTCATTCATTCTACCAACATGTGCTGTGTTTGGAAATGATTTAAAATAGTGTCGGAGAGTGGGCAAAACAGGTGAGAGTAGTTTGACACTGGGGGAAATAGAGACAAAGTGTTCTTAGACCTTGGAATCACACACTGTTGATCTGAAAGCGGGGAGAGGACTTAAGATGTTCGTAAGAGAAGCCTGGTACTGTTGCAGGACAGTAGAGCAGTGCTCTGCCTGAGGTTCTGTTGTGGTCTGTGGATTGTGGTATTGAGCGAAGCCACGTTTATTTGTTTTGTTTTGGTTTGGTTTGGTTTAACTTGGTAAATACTCTCACCTTCCTGTGGCCCTGGGTGGATTTCAGCCGGAAGCAAGAATACAGCACATCTTAATCCATAATTACCCATTCAGGAGGCCACATTAATACCCTGGCAAGCACTGGAAATAAAACAGAACACACTTACTGTTCTGGAGGAAATTACGGTCTAGTGGTGGGAACTTTAGGTGAACAATCACTATATGGCATTACGTTAGTAATAGAGAAAGTGTGATTCTGAAGGCAATCTAGAGAAGTTTGCAACTAATTCAGTTTTGGGGGAGTTAAAAAGTATAATCCAATAGGTGACATTTGACCTTGAAGTATTGAAGGATAAGTAGGAATTTTCTAGGTAGCAAGAAGCAGAAAGGGAATAGAATTGCTGAAATAATGCCATAGGAGAAAGGTGCACACATAGGCAAAACAAGCTTTCCGTCTTCTTAATCCCTGGCTTTATTAGACCTTGAAATGTGAGTAAGAGCCCTCTTTGGGTTCTTATTTTCTTTTATGCTATTCTGTAAGTTGATGTATGTGCGGTACCAAATGGAGTTTGTGCTCAAAATTTCCTAATCCATTAATCTTCAGGTGTTTTTCACATTTTCCATTTGAGTGACTACAGTAGACCCACTGACCTCTCAAAAGGTTGGTAAGCCAAAGAGAAAACAGCAGCAGACTCTGCAAATGATGAGTATTTAGAGAAAAGTGCAGCTCACTTAGAGTAATTACTCAGGGAAATTAGGAGCAAAGGATGGACTGAATGTCCATCGTTTATTAGCTTAGAATACAACCCAGTGTAATCTATGGGTAATGGATAGAGATGACTTTTAAAGTAAAACCTTTTGCCTTAGTGATGCAAACCCCTGACACCAGGGCCTGCATGTGTGCTGAATCACTCAAATTGTGGCTCAGTGCCTGAAACTCAATTTCTATTGTTCAGTGCCCTCTAAAGTGTGTTCTTTCTGAGACTCGGCTTGCTCTGGCAGAACCGTGCTTTATTGAATTTTGCCTGATTTGCTCTTCCTTTTGGGTCTGATCAAAGTTTCCTATGCCTTTCAGCACCCATTTGTTTTTGCTTGAAGGGAAGAGCTTGCTTAGTTAGTTCAGTTTAATTTCCTCCTTGTGTTTTCCCCAGTGTGTTTCTTTATTGCAAGAACTCTCGCAGATAGAAATGTGACCTCTTGAGCAGGTACTAATAATAGCTCTTAGTAACTGTCTAATAGTAGCTAGCCCTTCTATAGCTTTTACTATTTGCCAGACACCATCCTAAATACTTTTAATGATTTAACTCAGTCATCTTTGTAAATGTTAAGGAGGCAAATATTATTATTATTATTATCCCCATCTTGCAGATAAAGAAATAGAGGAACAAAGAGAATAAAGATCTTGCCAAAGCTCACAGAGTTAGTAGGTGGCAGAGCTCTGGTTCCATCCCACTTTTCTGTCCTTCTAACTATTATAGTCTATGGTCTGTCATAGAAAATACCTAGGGATTTTGTATAAATTAGCATTCTCATTACTCACAACCTTCATGGAAGGTGGGTGCTTTACTCTTAATTTGCTTACCAGAAAGCTGAGGTTCATAAAGTTATATAACTGGCCGAAGGACACACAACTAGTTGCTGGCTGAGATGTTTCAATTGCAAATGTCTCTAATGTCAAATCCCTTGCCCTAGACCACCACACTGGGCACAGCAAAGCTGCGATCCAATGCTCCATTCTCAGATCGTTCCTTCTTCCCTTAGTGATCTCATCCTGGTTCATGGCTTTAAATAGTTTCTATTCTGATGATTTCCAGCTCTGCCTTTTTCCCTTAGTTTCACATTCATGTTTTCTGGGTGTCAGCAAATGTTATCTATACAGACCCAGATAATAAATATTTAAAAATTTCCAGGTCATGGGGTATGTCTCCAATGGTGTGAGCAACCTGAGGGCAGGAATTAGGTCTTGTTCATACTGGCATCCCTGTTGCCTAGGACAAAATCTGACAAATACATTCTCAGAATTTACTTGTTAGATGGATTAATAAATGAACATAAAACATCATCTTTGAAAGGATGAGGCTGAAAATCTTGCTTATAGAAACCCTTTCCCGACCTACTTCCTAATGCACATTAATTGCTCAGTGTAAGGGGAGAGGTTTTTCTCAAAATCCTAATATCTTCAAAAGAAATGGGTTCCCTCTCCTCATTCTTAAATTTAATACCTTGAAAATAAAATTGTATTAAAATACATGTGATAATTACCATCATTGGTATTAATTTTGATGTGCATAATTAATTAGTATAGTATTTGGAGCCAGAGTTGGATTCAAATAGTAACACTACCCCTTATTAGTTTTATGTTAATATCATTTACGCTCTCTCAGCCTCAGTTTCCTCCTCTGTAAAAGAAGTATTATATCATAAATAATGTAAAAGATCATAATATTGTGAGGATTAAGTAATTTGCTCAAAATAATGTAGTGCTTTATATTTCTAGTTGTTCAATTAATGGTAGATGTTGTTCTCTTGTTTAATTAGTATCATTTTCTATCATCTAGGTATAAGAAATTATAAACATCGTACCAAAATAGTGGCATGATGTTACTGTTCAAGTGGTTACTATCAAACATTGATGTGGTCAATAATGACTCATGCCAAAGGCAGGTTTCCAAGTAGTCTCTTGAAAAGAAGCCAGTTCAGATTATCCAACAAAGGCATTTATTAAATCAGGTTCTTTGCCAGGCACTGGGGCAAATTAAGAAGAAGGCCTTGTTTTGAGCAGCACATCATCTAGTTAATAAGACAATATACCCCAAAGAATAGGGAATATTGTGAATTCTAGTCAAATTGCTAAGTTAAAAGAAAATGTGATCTAACATTACAGAAGATTAAACTCACCTGTCAGTAAAGTCTTCAGAAACTCCCTCCCTTCTTTACAATCCCCATCCTGCAATACTATCTATTATTTTATTACTAAATAGTTAAAGAAGGATGTCAGATGATACTGAGGAATATATTCCTCCTCTGTGTTCCCAGTACCAAACACAGTGCCTGGCATAATCTACATGTTCAATAAAATAGGTTGAGTAAATAAACAAATGAATAAAAAAGTGCTCAGCATGGAACAAGGAAGGGATGTAGTATTGTAGTAATATTGATTGACTCTCTTTTTCCCTTTATGTTAAATACTTAATTTCATTATCCACAACTAATTCTTGGAAGATGAAAAGTAACCACATTAGCACCACCTTTGTAGCAGCATAAATCCCAAGGAGATACTGGTACAAGTTTAAGCAGGCAAACTTACCAAACCTAAGGAGGAACATAGTAGTAACTGAAATACATACTTTGCCAGAGCCATCAATTCTTGGTGCAAAATTTTTATTTGGAAGCAATATGATTTCCTTTAGGCCCTAATCCTAAAGGCTAATTCTGTGCAGGTGAGTGCTGCTCAAATTGTAATGTGTAAAAGAATCACCTGAGGATCTCGTTAAAAGGCAAAATCTGATTCTGGAGGTCCAGGATGGGACCCAAGATTCTGCATTTCTCACAAGCTCTCAGATGGTGTTGATTTTCCTGGTTCAGGGACCACGTTTTGAACATCAAGGGCTTGGCCATCATGCAGTGTATCTCAGGCTCTTCTCTTCCCAGAATTCACTGCTGGCTATTCTGGCATCCCTATCCCCATCTCCACTAATTTCAGAACCAACCTGGGTTGAAGTTCATGTACCTGCTGCAACACAGTAATTTCTCATGTAGTCTGTTAGTCTATGGAGCAATTTTTATCTGAAAAATGCCACAGAATGAATGCAACCTTTAGGAGGTTCTGCTTTTGTGCCCCTCCCAGATGATATTATGTGTACACAATGTTTGGCCACATCGA
>RJWJ010026230.1:0-23177 GCA_004363605.1 Indri indri
TAATGTACACATGACTAATTACCTGGTTTAAGAGATCTTCTACTTTCTTCTGCCATGAATCTCTAGCTGCATTTTTCTCTCGCTCTTTTAATTGCAAAAGTTGAGACATCGCTGACTTCTTATCCTCTTCATGCTGAAGCCTTAACTCTTCACGAAGTTTAGAGCACTCTTGTCTAAAATAAAATAAATGCATTTACTTTATAAAGAGAATTATTCCTCTCAGTAACTGTAGTATAGTTGTTCAGAGGTTTCCTAAGCATTCAATTAATCCTCTACAAAAGTCTGTGACTCTGAGTAAGAGTAGATTACTTTATGGTTAAGAACTATAAGGTAAATTGGTAACTTATACAAGATCACTGATATACCAAATGGTTTAATGGCACAATAGGCACTAGAACAAATAAGTCTTCTGACTTCAGGTTAGTTCTCTGTCTATTTTATATTCAAGTAAATGAAATCAGAAAAAAAAAGAATTCCAATTTCTCTGCATCTAGTCATCGAAAAACTGCATTTAAAATACTGCTACTATGTCTTTAACAATGTGACTACGTGAGCCATACAAGAGAAAAATGTTCTTGCCTATCTGTATTGATGAGATTACATTACAGAGTAAAAAGCATACCTAAGATTTTCAGTCCATTTGATTTCTAAATCATGGGCCATTTTGTCCACTCTGAGCTTCTCTTCTTCTTTCAGGGTTGCAAGTGTTTCTTCATGCTGTTGCCTTTCTTGTTCTAGCTCACCCTGAAGAATAAAAACTTTTCAATGAAGACTAGTCTTAAAAAGCAAAGACACTACTGGTTATTTCAAATAAGTAGAGTGCTTGTATTATAACTTTTAAATTCTTATAGCATAATAATTGGTAACGCTATCTATGACAAAAAATATATAAAACATTTCATATTTTAAATATCATTGCCCAGACTATATTTTATTCAGGCTTATAATATAACAAAGTATTTAAAAACTTTCAAGTCAGCACTAATCATCTTAATTAAGCCTTCCATATCATGAGTATCTAACAATAGACTGATTATCCAATTATTTTCATGTTTACACATTACATAGATATGTTATTCAAATTCATTCATATCATATTCAAAAGTATGCTATTTATTCAAAACTTAAGTATTATAGCTGTACTACCCCATGGCATGATTAAAATAATTATGTAGTATTTAGCCTACTATTATGTAACTTCAAACGAGCGGTCCACATGTTCAGTGTTATGGTAATGTGATCCGATATACACAAAATCCTGTAGACTAGTATAAATCAAGTGGTACTCCGGAGCCTAGGGCTGGAGGTGACCTGTTTGGACAACACTGGCAGCCACTGGCCCCTGCTAGCAGTGCAGTTGCTCTTGGGGTACAAGGCAGAAGAGGAGCAGATGATCATCCATCCTCCTGTGAGCACAATGACCCTTTCTGTATCACCCCTCGCTAAGAGCACCTGGTGCAGCAGTCTTGAAGGGTATATCCAGATGAACCGGAAAAGGGCAAGCCAGTGCTGAAGCAGTAAGCATTGAAAACCAAATGCGGCCACCCTAGTCAGCTGTTCTCTTCACTAAGTGCTCTGCCTCTAGTAACTTTGTTTTTCCCCACCAAACGTAACATTGAATGAAGTACATTACTTAAAAAGTATTTCTTTTACTCAAGGCAGAGCACTTTATTAGACATTATTGTGGGGGGTTTGAGGAAAAGAGGTGCAAAAGAATGCTTGCTCTTAAGCAGCTTACACAAAGTTGTGGTAAACCATGATGTAGCACCTATACTTTCTCAATTAAAACTGTCAAGCAGATAGAAATGAACAGCTGATAGGATTTTACTTAAAATTTTTATTGTTTTCTACTATTTGATAGAAGAAAAATGTAAATATGAAAAAGGACCTGAATGAAATGAAACTGAATCCATAAGCTCAATTCTCAGTGCCAAGACAGTGGGGGGGGAATGCAACCAGAACAAAATATACTAAAGCCAGGAACCGGGGATACACCAAGGCAACTGGGTATACACCTCCATGATACCATATAAATACAACCTATATTCAACTGACGTTTGTTAGAAATATTTCAATTATTTATTTTTAAATACATTTTTGTTACCTTAAAACATCATCCACTTTTTATTTTTGGCAATGGAAAAAAACCCCTTCATAAGATCTGGTCACCCAGCTTAGCTTTACGCCACAGAACACTGCCATCAAGGTCAGAATCGATACATATAGCAATCATGTAAATTAAATATACCAAGTTGTGTATTATACTAGCTCTAAATTACAACCTATTACTTGTTTTATACTTATGTATTTTTTTCTATTTTCCCAGATTTCACCACTATCCAACACCTTGTTTTATATTAACACTGTCACATCACATAGCCATTAGAGAAAGGTAAATAGAAGGAAAAGATGATTCGATGAAAATGAAATAATCCATTGTCACAGAATTTAAAAATAGAATGTAATAAGTATTCAATGTACATAGAATATAATTATAACTTAGATAAGATATGAATAAAATTACATACACAAGGTACATCCACTAAAGTGTTCTTGTTTACATGCATTTGAAATGTCACCAATTCTAAGCTTAAAAATAAAATTTGAAATAATATTAATAAAAGGCAACATTTACTGCATGCTTACTATTTTGTTAAGCACTGTGCTGTCAATGGGTTATCTCATTTAATTATTAAAATAACAGTGTGAAGTATATTGTTATCCCCCACCCCTCCTTCATTGTGCAGATAAGGAAACTGAGGCTTTGCCCAAAGTTTCACACTAAGTATTAGATCCAGAATTCACATACAACCAACTGACTCCGAGCCTACACTCTAAATCACCTCTTTGAAGGAAAAGGTTAAGAAAAACTCCCTGGCTGCTATCCCCTCAGTTTTATGGATTCTTTTCTCTAGTGTCTAAGGCTGTCTAAATCTTTGCTGTGCTTCGTAAGAATGAATGGAAGGGAAAAGGCAGAGTCTCTGAAATTTGTAGATCACAGAGAAGCATCTAGTTGCTGTGTGTGAAAGTTCCAACTCTTACCAGTAAAAGAACTGCACATTATAACTGATATGGGTTAAACTGAGTCTGCCAAAAGATATGCTGAAGTGGTAACCCCCCAGTACCTCAGAATGTTACCATATTTGGAAATAGGGTCAGTACAAATGTATTTAGTGAATGATGTCACACTGGAGTAGGGTGAGCCCCTGACCCAATATGACTGGTGTCCTTCAAGATGGCGGACAACATGCACACAGGCAGAGATTGAAATCGTGCTGCCCAATGACAAGGAATGCCTAGGGCTACCAAAAGCTGGAAAAGGCAAGGAAAGATCCTCCCTTAGAGGTTTAAGAAGGAGCATGGCACTGCCAACACCTTGATTTTGGACTTCAGGCCTTCAGAACTGCAAAAGAATGAATTTCTGTGGTTTTTAAGTCATTTAGTTTATAGTATTTTATTATAGTAGCTCTAGGAACTAATATACTAATTACATACAATGTAATGTTTAAATAGCTTTAAGCTAAGTGGCTAAATTATGCTTTTATTTTGCTGATGTTTAGATTACAGTAGAATTATGAAATTACCTCCACATTTAGTAGAGCATCCTTGGTCTCCTTTAGCCTGCCTTTAGTCAAGTCAAGCTCATTCTGAAGCCTTTCTTGAGAGTCCTGAAGACTCGCAATAAGTCCTTCTGCAGAGCCAAGACCTTGTTCACTTTTCCTTACCAGATCTTGGAGGCGGCCAATCTGCAAGTAAATCAAGTACTTTTAATATACCTTATTGTAATAGACTAGCAAAACAGTCTTACTGTTTTTTCTTAAAGTTTTTTCTTTAGTTGTAATTTTACTGATTGGACCATTTCTTGATGAATTTCAAAGACGGACTCAAAAGATTTTTTTGAAAAGACTTCCATAATTAAGATTTCCCTTTTTCATGATATACCACGTAAAGAAATGGATATACACCTCTCAAGCTACTGGTTTAACAAAGAGAATTCCTGGTTCTATCATATAATAAGATACCTATAAGAAGGAATTAAATCAAGATAAAGATTATATCAAAGATTGAAAAAAATTTAGATAAAAATATTTTTAAAATCATTCTTTGAAATTGAATCACTATATTTAATTTACGTCCATATCTCCTACTATTTACAAAGGTGATAAATTTAGGTCAATATTGATAAGCTGGTAAATATACCATAAACTAGAATAAGTTATGATTTCTGTGTTTCCACACAAAATTTGTCTTATGAATTCTTTAAAAGTTGAATTTATACTCATCAAGTTAGAAGCTAATAGACAAGTTGGTGATTCAGCAAATCCCTACCCTGAAATTATGAGAACTAAAATCCATAAATAAAATAATTTAAGTTATTTAGGAAAATGCTACAAAATAAAAACTCTGCTCTTACAAAATGGCTAAGCCTATGAAAATTCTATAAAAATTATAATGGATAATTTAAGAATAATATCTGAATATTCTGCCTTGCAAATGTAGACATCAAAAATAAAATAGTGAAAATTCTCCTTCAATCCCTCTCTGACCCACAATTCCCTTTCTGGGTGCACAGCCTTCCTGTCCTGTTTCTGCGCAGGTGTGTGCTGATACATGTATATGCTGAACAACACTGGTGGTGGTAGCATTTTATCTTGTTAGTGTCTCTAAAGGGATGCTAACCTCATAAAATGATTTGAGGAGTTTCCCATTTTTTTCTGTGCTCTGAAATATTTTCATGGCAAAAGAATTACCTGTTTCTTGAAATTTTGGTAAAAATTATCCATTAAATCTTCTGGGCCTAGTACCTCTCTAGATACATGTTTGACTATTTTCTTTCATGGTTATAATTGATTTGGTCAGGTAGTTTAACTACATTGAGTCATTTTAAAAACTTAAATTTTGATACAAAGACATCTTTTTTCCTAATTTTTAAAATTTACTGGCATACCTTTATATACTATTCACTTACAATGTTTAAAATATATGTCTCTTTTCTCTATTCTATATCACTTACTTGTATCTTCTGTGCTTTTTATATTTATCTGGCCTTCCATAAATGTGTATTACAATGGTAAATAAATGACTATAAAGAAAGCAGCTTTAAGAGTTGAGAGAGTATTGAACTTAGCAGAAAATCTAGTTTCAAGTCCATGTTCTGCCAATATAAAATAGCAGTAATAATACCCACCTCATGGAGTTACTATAATAATTAAATTCAAGAATATATAGGAAAAGACTCTCTTAACTAGAAAGCAACATGTAAACATTAGGTAACAATCAGTAAGGAAAGAACAATCAAATTTATCAACATAGAGAAGAATATTCTTCCACAATCCAGAAAACTTTCAAACGATTAATAGTTATTCATACAAATGCGATATATGAAATAATTTACAAAGAACAGTATTCTAGTTACTACATAAAGAATTAAAAGAGAGGGTCTACTGAAAAAACTAAGAATCTAATTAGAGATAATGAATATCTAAAGAGGCAAAAACTTTAAAATTCTGCAAAATTAAATGTAATAAAACATAAAAAGCAAATAATAAATGATGAACATGACTGATTCAAGTTTGTTTTCTAAAATACAATAAAAGTCGGTATGTGTGGAAAACATCTGTTGTCTCCCAATATCAAAATCTCCTTTTGGCATTTGGGGAATCTACCCTCCTTCTCTATTGGGTGTTGTTAGTAAGGATTCAACTCAAACTCTAGGATGAAGCGCTTGATCAAAGCATAAACCAATATGGCCGCCTCATTCTGTTGGCCACGGGGATTGGCTCAGGGCAGGCACATGGTTTAAGCTTATCTATTCACAGTGATCTCAGGACTTTAAAGGTACCTGGAAAATGTTTTCTGCCAGGTGCACATGTACCTGAAGGAATATAGGACTGAAGCATGAAGTAAACACAAAGAGAACAAATCCAACTTAAGAGAAAAAGATAAACTTAGCTCCCCAATTTCAGTTCTGAATCTAGTCATGCCTAATGCTAACATTATCCTTGGACGTTTTAGTCATGTGAGTCAACAAATTTCCTTTTTTCCTCTGTCTAGTGTATGTTGGGATTTTTGTCATTTGCAATAGAGATCGGTAGTCAGGTTCCTCTTATTAATGTGCACACTGAGGGAATACAGTAAGTATAAACCTCCTCCCTGGAATATCTATCTACCTTTGCCCTTCGCTGATCCATTCTCCTTGTAACGCCAGAGTGGATTTTTTATAAATTACCAATATGGACATATATATAAGCCCTGTCTCCAAGCAAGCATCCACATTTTTTGTACTTAACACCTTCCAACTGCTTCCCATTGCCCCTAGGATAACATTTAAAATATTCCATGTGGCTTACAGGGCCTACATGGCATAGCCCCTAAATCTCTAGCCTCAGCCTGGCAACCCCCCTTCTTGGCCTTATACTCACTGAAAGGAAGAGTAACACTACAGTTAAGATTTGAGTTTTGAAATCACACCACCTGGATTGGAATTCTGGCTTTACCTATTTACTATGAGTCTTGGGCAAGTTATACAACTTTTCTGTGACTTAGTAACTGGTATCTACTGCACAGCATTGTTGTAAGGATTAAAGGATAGAACAGTATAAAGAAGAGACTTTATAAAACAATGCTGGATATAGAAAGCACTAAATAAATATTAATTATTATTATAGTTGCTATCATATTCCAACTATACTGGCATTCCTACAATACCTAGAAATTGCTCACACCTCAGGGCCTTTATATAAGCTTTCTTCAGTTTATGATTCTGGCAAGACCCTGTTAATCACTAACTACCCTTTTGCAACATACATCAGACTTGTAATTACTTGTTTCCCTGTCTGTCTCTCTATGGTAGTAGAGACCACGTCTAACTTATTCACCACTGAGACCACAATGCCTAACATAGTGCTTTGGTATCTAACAGCCAGTCAATATTTATCGAACAAATGAATGAGTCAATTACAGAAAAAGTTCATATATACCTACTACCAATTAAGAAGAAATGAAATCTCTTTAACATCTTAATATGTAGGTATTTAACTTTTGAAAGGACCCTCGATGCCCTCACTTTCTTGACCTTGTCTTGTACCAGGGCAGCTGCTAGGCCATATGGCACCTCTAAACAGGAGAAAAGCAATCCCTCTCGGCATGGAAGTAGCCCCAGGGCACAGAACGATGCTTCTGTGTGAGTTAGAAAAGATTCCCTTTCTTCTAGACAGAGTTCTGTGAAAATTTAAGTTGCTTCTAAATTTCTTCCATAAACAGTGCTGATTTTTGTCAATAATCCATAATTATCTGCTAAGGTTAAATACACAGAAATGAAACTGCAGAGTCAAAGGACCATCTTTAAGGCTTTCATATGTGCTGCTAAATCTCTTTCATGGAAAATTATACAATTTTATATTCCCACCAGCAGTTTCTGAGTGCTTATTTCTTTACCCTCTTCAACACTGCATGGTCTCACTCTATTTGGTAATAGAATGGCATCTCATTGATTTCATTTCCAGTTCTTAAATTACAAAAAACAAATTGTTTTTTCATGTTCTTCTTCAGTCTATAAAAACAAATTGGGTACCTGTATTTTTCTTATTGTTTTGTAAACACTCTTAAGGTGTTAAAGACATGAATTCTTTGTTAGTCATATAATCTGTCAACTATTCATTCCATTCATCCCAATTTTTCCTCTTTTTATTTTGCTTATGACATGTTTTGATATACAGAAGTTTCAAGTTTAGCTGTATAAATATTCTGTTTTTAATTCATGATATGGGTATTATGTTCAAAAGGCCTTTTGTCCTAAGGTTTGTCACTTGTGTTTTCATATTTTATTTATATTCACATTCATGATTTTGTATTACATTTTAATCCTTAGCCCATGTGGAACTTTTTTGATTTTGAGGTTGAAACTTCACTTTGCTCTCCTCTTTGATTCACGTATAGTTTTAAAAGAGCAGTGTTGTATACTAGTACTCAGATTAAGCCTACTCACTCTAGCTACCATCCTACAATTCCATTGAAATTGTAGAAAGAGACACAGTATAGAGAATACTAAGCTAACATCTTGTAAAAGAGCAGACAAACCTCTTTTGTCTTCTTTCCCATATAGTGATGTTCCCCTTTGTTTTGATTTCGCCCCGACAAAAGCACCTTGGTTTAATGTTTTTGACAGTGAATTTTTACCTAGTGGGACACAACCAAAATTATGAAAAATTCAGCATAAATTAAAATTTTTTGATTATTTTTACTCCAGATATGTTACCTCCACTGAGGCTCACCTACTTATACAATGTCACCAGAATAAGTCACTAATATCGTTAATATGTATAACATAGGTGATAGGCCTAAAGAATTCTTGCCTCTTGATTCGCTGTATTCAACTTATCTTCCAGTACTTTCTTCAGGTTTTCTAGCTCTTGCTGAAGATGACTTTTATCTTCTTCCAGGTTTAGTTTCTCCTTTTTATGTTGTTCCTCCAATTCCTTACAAAAAGAAAATTTTAAAAATTAACAATATTGCAAATACTATATACTTTGAAGACTCCAAGGAAAAGACTATTCTGTTTTTGTATTTTGATACTTTGCTCTACAAATTGGCCTTATCCTTGATTAATAATAATCAGAGTTAACAGTGACTCTAATGCTATCTACCAGGGAAGCTCATGAGAGACTCAGTGCCCAGCTTTTTTATTGGGCCATGGTCACATAGGTACCTCCCTCCCATGACATACCAAATTCCAGACTCCCAGCAGGTGTTTGGCATAAACCACATCATTTGCATACACAGTTTAGGCACAATGAGCCATTCTTATAAGGGAATAGTGGGAATCCTCCCAAAACCCAAGTTCCCAGATACCAGCCAAGGGCCAGCTTGCCATTCTAAGGACAGTAGTCTCAAGCCAGCTGTGTTAACTCTTTTCTGCATCATGGGTTCTCTTATGTTCATTCTCAGATGGGGTAGGCGAACAAGAGTTATGATGCACAATGTAATTCTGTTTTTTTTTTTAAAAGACAGGGTATTGCTTTGTTACCTGGGCTACAATGCAGTGGCATCATCAAAGCTCACTGCAACCTCAAAATCCTGGGCTTAAGCGATCCTCCTGTCTCAGCTTCCCAAGTAGGTGGGACTACAAGCATGTACCACCATGCCCAGCTAATTTTTCTACTTTTTGTAGAGGGTCTCACTGTGTTGCTCAGGTTGGTATCAAACTCTTTACCTCAAGTGATCCTCCCAAAGTGCTGTAATTCTTTTTGATAAGTAAATAGCAAGGCACAGAGAAGTCTTCTTTAGCTAAATGTTCCCCAAGAGATAATTTGACATTGGAGAAAGACTATTCTGGAAGAAGACTGGTTTTAACTTAGGCTCAGATGTGCACTACATAGGCAAGAAAGAGAGGATTGAGGCCAGGCGCCATGACTCACGCCTATAATCTTAGCACTCTGGGAGGCCGAGGCAGGAGGAGGACCCCTTGAGCTCAGAATTCGAGACCAGCCTGAGCAAGAACAAGACCCTGTCTCTACTTAAGACAGAAAAATTAGCCAGGTATGGTGGTACATGCCTGTAGTCCCAGCTACTCAGCAGGCTGAGGCAGGAGGATTGCTTGAGCCCAGGAGTTTGAGGTTGCTGTAAGCTAGGCAGATGCCACGGAACTCTACTCAGGTTAACAAAGTGAGACTTGTCTTAAAAAAAAAAAAAAAGAGAGACAGGATTGAAGTAGCAAGTGATACACAAGTTATTGTGATAAAAGAGAAAGGTACAAATAAGGTTGCGATAGAGGTTTTGATTATGTTCACATACAGGAAATTTCATGCCATCTGTCTTACAGCAACCATGTTTTAAATAAAGATTTTAAGAAATGTAAATGGCTTAAGGCAGATTAGGTAGCTAGAAAATTAAAATTTAAGTAGGTAAAGGGATGATGAGGAGTAAAGTAATGAGGTAAAAAACAATACTGATAAAAGATGTCTTGATTCTAGTACTTGGAACTTAATATAGAGGAATAAAGAAAGGCTAAAGGCAGGATACATGGAATTTATTCCAATATGAAGGCTAAGATGAAAAAGAGATGTAGAAATGAAAAACAATAACAAAAGATAGCTTGCAAAGAGATTACAGAAGCAGCAGTTACCACTAAATACTTTACTATAAAACCTTGAACACTTGATACATGTACCACATAATTAAAGCTGTACAAACTGGTCCTGGAATAGCGAGCAGGCACACAAAAAACTACAGTCAGAATCTTGAGACATAATGTGTCATTAATTTTTATATCTGGCTACGTAAACATAACAGTAAGTTTAGAAAGAAATAACATTCTAACAGAAAATTTTATTTGAATTTTTAATTAAGTTTAGGTCTTAAATATTTTTTCCAACTAGTCATGTCATAATGGAAGGGACATTGAGGTGGCTCCCAATTCATATCCTATCCTACTTACTTGGTTTGTGGCTCTGAGTAAATAATTTTGGTTTATTAAACCTACTTTACCATCTATATGATAAAGATGATTCCAATCTCCAAGTCATAAGTATCAAGGAACATATAGGAAAGTTCCTTGTAAACTATAAGATGCTATTAGTAAAACATGAAACAACCACCATTAATAAATGCCTACATGACAGTATTTAAATGCCTGGGGTTTGGCAGATCTCAGACCTGAGTCCAAGGCCTGCCTGACTTGCTAGTCGCATGTGCTGAGCACATCCCCTCTTCAGTAAAATGGGCATAGCAACCAAACCAATAGCAGGGTCATAGGATTAAATTAAAAAAAAAAATGTAAACCATTACTGTAATGTTTGGCACATAGTTAAGAATCACTAATAACTAAGATTTATCACCATATGCTAGAATATATCTGGGTACTCAACACTTTATCTCACTTATTCCTTGCAGTAACATTTTAAGATAAGTTGAATTTTCTGTCAGGTGAGGAGCCTGAAGCATAGCTTTGGGGGCCCAAGATAATGGAGAGCGGTAAGCAAAGAGCTCAGGGTAAGGCCAAGGTCTGTCAGATACTTTGCTTTTTCTACTATGCAATTCTGTCTGTCATGTACTATTAGCAAGAAGACAACTTAATTGGGAAAGAAAAAAACAAAACAAAACATAAATCATTCTCCCAGAGAAGGAAGCCATAGCTACAAGAAAATATGTCCTTCAACTAGTTGAGGTTTTCTGAGGAGCGTATCTATTTGGTTGTCTCATGAAGAGACAGCACAAGATCAAAAAGAGTCGTTTTTTTCTGAATGACATTTTTGTCAGAAAAAAGAAAAAATGCAGCATTTCTATGATGTCTTATATAAAGTAGCAATGCCTCATGTCAATTCAATAAACCACATCCTATATCAAGAATTTTCATGCATTAATATGTTATTCTGAACCATGATTCAAAGAATAATTACAAGACAGCATCCAATGAAACTAAGCAAATCGTTACTTTCCAATATAGGTCTTGCTGGACCATTACAGAAATCCCATCAATTTACAAGGCGACGATGAACTGAAGTTTTGCTTACCATTTGCAGTTTTTTCTTATCCTTAATTGCATTACTGTGGACAGCCTCAATTGCCATATGGTGCTTCCAAGCTAATTCTTCTAAAGTCTTAGAATGTGCCTCGTTTAATTGAGTCACCTCCTCTTCCAACCTATTTTGCAGGTTTTTTAGCTCCATTTCATAATATTCTTGCTGAGTTCTCTTTGCTTCATTTACTTTCTAAAATTAAAACAGATAAAAGTCAATAATTGGCACCTGCTTTTTTCATTGCTGCTAGGGTAATTTGAATACCCTATAAATATGTAAGTTTGAAGGAACTGAGTGCTATGGGATCTAGGCTATGAAACATGAGATCAGATCATTAGTGTTCTCAGAAAGGGACAGGGTGGCACAGAGAAAATGAAAAAATTTTAAAGCAAGAGATAAAACACACTATTATTGGGTTAGAATCAATGTGAGTTAGCACATCTACAAGCTTAAGAGAAAAAGGCTTCCTGTATGTCAAAGTAGTACACAAACTGGCTTATTAATTAATCCACTCAGACGATATTATTCAATACAGTTTTGAGTGCCAATTACACACCTTTCAGGCATTCATAGTCTAGTGATAAAGTCAAAAGACAGTGGCAATATAGTTTTATAAGTTCTAGAGAGATATCAGGGAAGGCTTTTCAGAAGAGAAGATACCTGAGCTAGTAACATATTCTTTTATTTAATTTTCACAACAAACCCATAAGGAAAGTAAAGATGAGAAAATGTCAAGCCTAGGTCTGATGTCAAAAGCCTGCATTCATAACCATTTCTACTGCCTTCCAGCATTCTGAAAGATGAGAAGTAGCTAACCAGGTGGCACAGTTTAGGGAGACAGGAAGTCCATGCAGCTGTGCAGTCTGGTAGACCATGGCATGTAAGGCTGGGAGTGGTGTGAGATGGGGCTCAGAAGTAGGAGCCAAATAATGAGAAGGGGTCTCTATACTAAGAACTTTGGGTTTTATTCTGAAGGGACTGAGCCATCACTGAATTTTAAGTGATATATTTTTAAAAACATCTTGGCAGCAGGGCAGTGAGCTGACTGTAAGCAGTGAGAGATGTTAGGAGGCTGTGACTGTAATCCAGGTAATGACAGGTGCCTAAACCTGGGATCTGTGAGTGGGTAAGAAAGAAAAGGGGAGGATAGAACAAAAACATAGGAAGGGTGTAGAACCAACAGGATTTGGTAACAGATAAGGGGGTGGAGAAAATAAGAACGACTTGTTGGAAATCAAGAATGACTCCCAGGGTTCTGATTTAGAACTAGATGGACTGTGTGTGGTGCTATTGGTTGAAATAAGGAGAAAAAGAAATACAGTACTTTTGAGGGGAGAAAGTGCTGGGTATGCTGGCTTGACATGTCTGTGAAAAACATAAATGGAGGTATTTATTGGAAAGTTAGATATAGGACTCAAGTTCAGGAAAAATATCTGGCCTGGACCTACAGACTTAGAAGTGATCAGTGAACAAGTGATGGTTAATGTTACTGGAATGCATGAGTGTGCAGAATGAGATTTAAAAACCTGGGAACATAAATGATAAGAGAACAGATGGAGGAGGGAATTTCACAAAGAAGACTGCAAGGCCAAGGAGGTAGGAGAAAAACATGAGAGAATGTGAAATACCAAGAGAAGAGAGACACTGTAGATCAGTGGGTAGGAAGTAATGACAGCAAGATAAGATTCACCAAGCCCAGCAACTAGGATGTCACTGGGGGATGGGGCAAAGGCAGATGCCGTGGAATGGTGGTAAAAGCAGACTGCATCCGGTTAAGGAGAGAATGGGAGTGAGCCAGGAGCAAGAAGAATGGACATCATTCAATACACTCAGTAGTTGAGGGAAGGAGAAAGGAAAGGACGTCCAAAACCCCCACTTGGTATTGTGGGTATCTGAAAAATTGGAATAAATAATCAGCAGTTATTCTACAAATGATGCCTTAACTTGTTAAACTAGAAATTCAGTCTGTTGGTATATGAATTTTCAGAGGATGATGCTTGTCATCCTTTCCAGTTTTAGAGAAATTTCCTAGGTGTTTATGCAATAATATATTCCATTAATAGAAAAATAAACATGACTATAAATGCACTACACTGAAATAAGATTTTATTCAGTTTCTGGCTCAAAACGGGTTGAAATGTCTTAAGCTTTTATATTCTAGATTGTTACGCACATATTCTGAACATACACACAATGTAGGGTAGTCTAGCTATACATCTTTTTCCTCAAAAACAACTACTAGCCTAAAATGCATTGTTACTGTGGAGTAGGAATAAACCTGTCAAATACTTCAAATCTAAAAAAAGAGGAAAACTGAACTTTTCTTCCTTTCCTCTTTTGGGAATGGGGTACTCTGTTACTTTTCACCTTCTCCAGTTCCAGAATCTGCTGCTTCTGTTCTTCATCCAGACTTTGAGTTTTGCTTTGCAAAAAAGCTCTTTCTTCTTCAAGTTGAGATAATCTCTCATTCGCTCTTGATTTTTCTGATTCTAAGTCTTTAATTGTAACCTCCTGGGTCATCTGAGTTGCTTGAAGCATTCCAATATGACCTACCCCCCAAAAAGAAAAGTCCCTTCAATTAAAAACTCTGTTGCACCGTGACATAAAACAGTTTATATTTAATGACACAACTGTACTTTATACCTAAGTAGAATAAAGGGTCTGCGTGTGCAAATTTTTCTTTGGTTTTCTCATTGTACAAAATGGAAATATTTACCACGGGAATACTTCTCACCCAACTAGAAGAATTTAAATTAGAAAGTCATTTTCACATCACTGATGTTGCTCTTTATACCTAGTACTGTTCCACTTTTTTTTTAAAGCCTGCAAGCTGTACAGGTTGATATCTGAGCAACTCCTCAGAGTTCACGTAAGTCTCCTGGGAGTAAAACAAGGTAAAAGAGGATGCAATGCCTAATGCTATGGAGCCAAAGTAAGTAATTTGTTATTTTCTAATCTCTTTTTTTCAAATTCTAACATAAAGAGGAAGAAATCTGTATTCAGGGAACAAAGGTGGCAGAGAGTAGTTTGGTGTGAACTGACCCTTGCTTTAGAAAAGAAGCGAGATAAAGAACAAAGGTGGAGTAAAAGACAGACAAGGACAGCAAGGGTATGAAAGAATAAAATAAATGACAGCAAAAAAGGGGGGAATAAGGAGAGAGAGAGAGAAAGAAAAAAAAGGATCTCACAGAAAAACATGGTTTAGGACACTGGTTCTCAAAGAAGCATCCGGCTCCAGCACTACCTGGGAACTCTAGAAATGCAGCCAGCCCAGGCCTGCTGAGTCAGCAGCTCCGGGGTCGGGGCCCAGCAGCCCTGACTCACAAACCCTCCAGGTAATTCTGATGCATGCTAAGGTTACTTAAAATGGCTACTTTAGGGGAAGGGAAATCTGGAATTCACTGATAAGCCCATCAAAATCATGAGGTCTTCAAAGAACTAGCTCAAACAGCTTCGCTGGCCATGCTAAACACTCGGACAAAATATAACTTCAGAACTGGCATGGGTCACCCGTCTCTTCAAGTACAGGCTATGAAACGAGCACGTTGGCCATTTCAGAAATGGGCATTTTTAGTATGTAAAGCAAGCATTAATAACAAGCCCGATGAAATGAGGTGCTACAATTTACATACAGTTAAACTACTTTAAATACCTTAAAATATATGTTTTTAAAGGACAAAGCCTCTTAGAAAGAGTGCTTCATCTTTTTTTAGTGACTGATTTACTGATGGTTTTATCTGCTATTTTTTAAATAAAAAATGTATTCCTACAAATAAGTTATTATTTGCTTATCTTATGAATAATTAGTAAGACATTAGAGTCCTTGAACATATTTAGAGTCTAAATAATTTTAAAATGTTAGAAGACTAGCACTCTGGGAGGCCGAGGCAGGAGGATTGCTTGAACTCAGGAGTTCTAGACCAGCCTGAGCAAGAGTGAGACCCCATCTCTATGGAAAATAGAAAAATTAGCCAAAATTAGCCTTGGTGCATGCCTTTAGTCTCAGCTACTTAGGAGGCTGAGGCAAGAGGATCGCTTGAGCCCAGGAGTTTGAGGTTACAGTGAGCTCTGATGACGCCCCTGCACTCTACTCGGGGCAACAGAGGGAGACTCTGTCTCAATAAACAAAATAAAATAAAATAATTTTAAAAATAAATAAATAAATATTAGGAGAAAAGATGAATTTTGTCCTGAGTTAACATGTAAATGTTGGTTTTAGTATTACACCAAAACTGTGGTCAGACATACTAGCTTTGAGGACAAGATCTGAAGCTTGCTGTTGTAAACGTTCTCTGGCAGCTGCTAGCTCACTTTCCACTTCTTTGTGCTTGCTTAATAAGGCCATTTCTCCCTCCTTGGCTTCATCAAGCTGTTTTTGAAGAACCTAAGAAAGATTAAATAGCCATTATTAAAATGCAAGAATGATACCAATACAAACAATTTATTTAAATTGTAAGCATCAGCTTTTTCTCATTTGGAAGTCGTACCTTACCTTGAAGGTACCTTGGTAAAAAAAAAAAAATTAAAAAAGAAAAAAAAAGAAGTCTTACTTAACTGTATACCCAGTTCTTAAATCTGTAAGTAGTGGTGAAATTTATAACTTGATATTTTCACAAGCCATATGACCCAATCAGGAAAGGCTATATTTTACCCTTTCTAAACCCTTCTAAGGCACAGATATTAAAAAACATAGCTATTGGCCGGGTGCAGTGGCTCACGCCTGTAATCCTAGCTCTCTGGGAGGCTGAGGCGGGAGGATTGTTTGAGCTCAGGAGTTCGAAACCAGCCTGAGCAAGAGCGAGACCCTGTCTCTACTAAAAATAGAAAGAAATTAATTGGACAACTGAAAATATATAGAAAAAATTAGCCGGGCATGGTGGCGCATGCCTGTATTCCCAGCTACTTGGGAGGCTGAGGCAGGAGGATCGCTTGAGCCCAGGAGTTTGAGGTTGCTGTGAGCTAGGATGACGCCACAGCACTCTAGCCCAGGCAACACAGTGAGACTCTGTCTCAAAAAACAAAACAAACAAAAAAAAAACAACATAGCTATGAAATTTTCTATGCCAATAAAGCAAAACTTATAGAGAATTTTTGACTCCCCCCACCAGGCTTGTGCCATGCCTCTATTAAATTCAGGTTTATAAAGGAATCAATTTTTTGATCAATGTCTAAATATCAACTAATGGGCAAATCATCATTAATGAAGGGAAAAGAAAAAACACAGACTCTAAGCCCAATATTTTAACTCTCCCCAAACCATTTCTGGAAAATATTAACATGTTAAATAAATAAAATACTTTTGTAAATAATCAGTAACTTTCAAGTTTATATTTTTGGGTCCTTAATATCTGAAATTCTGAAATAATAGCTATAGGGCAATAAAAATTATCCCTTCATTGATTTTTCTCACAAAGGAAAGCAGGAAAAGGCAAAATGGAAAAAAAAAAGAGGTTTAAATGCTGTGAATGAAAAAAAAGCTGATCCTATGCCAGCCAGACTACTCTCCAGTCTACAAAATTAATATATCTAAAAGAAAACTGGGAAAAGAAATCCATGTGTTATCTGTAATATTCTTTACATACCTGAACATTGTTCTCTGCTGTAGCAAGTGCCATCTCAAGCTTTTGGCATTTGTCAAGAAGACTTCCAGCTTCATCCTGTACCATCTGTAACTCCGTCTTTAATTTTCCTATGGTTTTTCTTAAAATTGCTTCTTGTCCTTGAAATTCTTTTCTAAGATCAGCTTCCTTTTCTTTGCTGGCCTGTAGGCTTTCCGCTGTAAAAAGCTGTGACCTTTTCAAAGTATCAAGCTCACGTTCATAAAAGGACTGAGCTTTATTCAACTTGCCTTCATAATCCTCAATTAGTTTTTTCTGTTCAAGCCTAAGCTCTTGAAGTGTTTTGTTTAAGGTCTCCACCTCCAGTCTGTGCAGTTCCTCTGCCTTCTCCTGCCCTTTATTGACTGAGGAGTTGTGATCCTGCTGTGACTTCAATAGCTCTTGGATCTCCTGCCTGTGAGCAGTCTGCAAATCTTCAAATGCCAATCTTTTGTCTTTCTCAAACTGTACTTGGAGTTGTCCAAAGCTCCGTAATCTTTCTTCGAATTTCCTTCTAATCTCTTCAACCTCTCTAGACATGGTCACTATGCGTTGGACGTGCTGGGCTTCTGCACAGAGTTGCATGTCCTCAACTCTGTGCTTATAAGCTTCAAATTCTGCCAAAGCCTGCTGCTTCATTTTTATGTGATCTTCTAATGATGCTTCTAAAACTTGAATCTTTCTCTTAAGGTCTAACTCCTCTGTCACTTTGCTTTTATATTGCAATATTTTTTCTCTTGTTTCTGCAAGAATTTGTTGGATTTCTTCTTCATGAGCATCTTTGAGGGCTTGAATCGCAGATTCATGCTCATCATTTTTAGTGTTCAAAGCATATATTACCTGTGCGGTTTTGAAGAAGGGAGAGGAACTGAGTAAATCGTATTCTTGTCTAATTTGTAGTTAATTCTTTCATTTGGATTGATATTTTTCTATGCACACAATATTGGCTACGGTAAATGTTAAACACTGAAGCTTCATGCAATTGTTCTTGTACTCAGATTTGCTTAGCACATTTCTACCTTAGCATAAGCTTAAGATTTGTATTTGAAGACTTTTGAGTTATGATTTTAAAGCATTCAAAATTAAGACAGTTTTACTATTAATACAAATGAAACAGTGAGGAGGAAAGGGACAAAGGAAGCCACCTGGCCTAAGAGAAAGGAGTTTTCCTACTGGGAACTGCACAGGGGATCAGAAGGAAAAGCCTCATAGTAAGTCTCTGCCCTACATTGGTGTCCTAGAGGTAAGAGAGGCTTCGCATGACTGGAAGCTCTAGGCCCTAATCTTCCCAAAAGCCTCTTTTATCTGTTTAATGGCTTGCTTAAATATTTTAACTTTTGAAATTTCCTTTTCCAGCTCCCCTATGGTTTGCTTTTAAAGCTGATCCTTTTTTCTCCCAAGTTTCTAGCGGTGTCTTTACAAAATCCCATTAGTACTTTTCATATATCCAATGCTGTAGTTTTACTCACTGCCTAATTTTCCCTCTGCCTCCAGGCAAGCCTGATTGCTTGAGCCAGAGTGATTTTTTTTCTTTTTCAAACCATCCATGGAATGAGAGCCAGAGTGTTTTGAGTACAGTCCTTTATTTTCATTTTAGTTCTCAGGTTTTAATGGTTCCACTGAGATTTCTCAACCTTAATTCCGAATGACAACGTATTCCCTGTAGAGTAACACTCTCCTTTCCTCCGTTCCTTGGATGCCCTCCACATTACCACTGTGGTCAAATAGTGCAATATTCATGACTGTCACTTAAGGTTTAGAGATGTGCCCACTTTCCTTCTCTTGAAGTAAAAAGAAGAAAACACTATACAATCCAAGAATCCAGAGGCTAAAAATCAGTGTCCTGGAGATTTGCTTATTTTAATGTGATCTTATCTAGCTATAGAAATGAATTCCAGCACTAGACATCAGAAACTGCAATTAAGATGCAAAAGTATTGCCATTTTTGTAGAGAACTTATTCTCTACATGAACGTATTCATGCAGCTTGAGGCAATTGAGGCAGACTGGCTGGTTCTCCAAACATCCCTGGTAACCCCAGATCCCACTTGCTAAATATAGGCTGTCACCCTTTCGGACTACAGCTGCACTTGCAGAAGGAACAATACATATCAAAGCCTACGCCACTGCAGGGGGTTTACTTTGTCCACATAGGGCTTTGTCTTCCAGACCCAGTGCTCTGTTCACATACTCACTTGGTCTGCCACAACTATTATGAGATGCAATCATACCAACGGTAAAAAGACTGAGAGGTGGCAGGAACCCATCTGCCTTGCCACAGCAACCCCTTTCTCTGCAAGGTTCATAGGCAAATATGTACACAGAAGTGTTTATTCGTAGTCTCTAATTCCAAACCCTAATTCTGAATCCCAAATTATGTTCCTAATGAGTTAATACAATTCCTGTGGAGGACTCCTTTCATTTATGCATTTAAGCTTTAAAGTAGCCCATAATTTAACAAAGTTGGGTGTCTTTCCATCTCCTGGGGTCATACCTGCCTACCAAGTAAATGGCCAGAAGAGACTGAAAAGGTCTGTGATATATTAAGAAATATACATTTGGACTCTGCCCCCACTTCCTGACATAGAGCTCCTAAGAGCTTTGTAATTTCCTGAGCAACAGGATCATCAGACACAGGGCTCCTACCTACCTCGGAATTTCCTGGGTGATAGGAGCATATTTTGTTCTAATGAAGTAACTTCTGGTGGGCTCCTGGATGGCCTCGGGATGGGGGCTGGTTGCCAGAGGAAACAACCGTGTGACAGGAGGGTTGGAACTTCCAGTCCCACCCCTCAGCCTCCAGGGAGGAGAGGACTGAAGGCTTATCACCAATGGCCAGTGATTTAACCAAGCATGCCTACATACTGAAGCCTCCAGAAAAACCCAAAAGGACAGTTTGGAGAGCTTCCAGATTTGTGAACAAGTGGAGGTGCCGGGAGGGTCCTGCACCCCTTTCCACAACCTTGCCCTCTGCAACTTTTCCATCTAGCTGTTCATCTGTATCCTTCATAATATCCTTTATAATAAGTGGGCAAATTTAAGTGTTTCCCTGAGTTCTGTGAGCCATTCTGGCAAATTAATTGACCCCAAGGAGTGGGGAGTAGGAACGCCCGATATATATAGGTTGGTTAGAAGAACAGGTCAGAACTTGGGGTTTATGACTGGCATCTGAAGTGGGGGCAGTCTTGTGGGACAGGGCCCTTAACCTGTGGGATCTGATGCTATCTCCAGGTAGATAATGTCACAACCGAATTGAATTACAGGACACTCAGTTGGTGTCCACTGGGGAACTGATTGTTGGTGCGGGAAAAACTTGCACACATTTTTGTGACCGGAGGTAAAATGTTCTGTATTGTATTGAGTATGAGAGTAGGAAAAACACTTTTGTTTTTTCCTATCTCAACTCGGGCACTAAGGAACAAGCCAGAGAGAAGTCCACTCGCCAGAGTTCCTAGAGCAAAGCTGGTGTGGGGAGCTCCCCAAGGCAGCTCAGCACCCATGCCCACTCTATCTATTAACCACATGGAAGAAAACAGAATTCAAAGAGATAAAATCCCAAGGGAGAACCAAGCCACACCTTTAGCACTTTTTTCCAGGACATGATCTTGAAAAGAACTAGTCCATGGTGGGATTCCATATTTTGGGGATGACATGGGGTAGGAAGGAAATATGTGAACTTCACGTCTTGTCAATATTTACTGAAATACTCTTTTCATTTTCTAATGTTTAATTTTCCTTCAGCCTTGGAAGAGTCAGCTCAAGTCCTGCCTCCTGTAATAAGTCTTCCAAGATCACCCAAATCCAAATCCATGGGAGTCTTTTTGTTTTTTTTTTTATGCCCAGCTCCTCCATTTCCTTACCATTACTCCTAATACTCAATTTTTGATTAATTAAACTTGGGGGGCCTTGACAACAAGGTTGGAAAGATGTATGAGGATGTTAGAGAGCCTGAAAAGAAGCTGAAGATATAAAAGCACCCTGGCACTCATGTGAAATTAAAGAGAGCAGAGGTAGGAATGAAAGCGTTAAGTTAGAATGCGATTAAACAAACAAAACATCTGACATAATAAAAAAATATTACGGTGAGGAGCTTTATTTCACTTTATATTCTAATCCAGGGGTCAGCAAACTACAACCTGTGGGCCAAACATGGCTGCTGCTTTGTCTTTGTAAATAAAGTATTACTGGAACACAACTACGTCCCTTTGTTTTTGTATTGCCTACAGCTTGAAGTAGCAGAACTGACCCAAACTGGATTTTTGAACCTAAGTAAAATCAATTTCTCCAACTTTCAAGTTTCTCAAATATTAAATAGAGATACTATTCTACCTTAGTGATATTGTTATTATAAGAACAATCTATCACTGACATTTTAAAAATTGATGTTATATAACTATATTATAAAAAATATAAAACACTAAAACATAGCAAAGCTTCCTTATTAGTTGTATCATTTACTTATGGAGAGAGTGAGACTAATTTTAAAGGGAACTTCAGTAATTGATCATAATCATCCATAAAATTGGCTATTATTTTCCAAATAAGAAAAGGAAACTCTCTAAAGCCTATTTTCATAAAGTATTTTAAAAGACATTAAGAGACATTTGCAGGTTTTCTGGTACTATGAACATTCACGGAATGGAATAGTACATAAATCATTTCAGCAATTTCATGCAATTTCATAGTTTCATTTTATGCCAATAATGCATAATTTAACTATGTATTTCATGATGAATAAGCAATAGTTATTTTTATTTTTTCTATGAAGATTTTCAGACAATCTTTTCCATAGGTAAAATGAGAACAATTCTAGATCCTAGTTTTTAAAATGATGCTTAGGTAAAAATAAGTGGTTTCTGAAATAGTTCTCATTGTTGGCTGCTACGGACTGAATGTGTCTATAAAATTCTTATGTTGAAGCCCTATCGCCCATTTATGATAGTATCTGGAGATGGGGTCTTTGAAAGGTAATTAGGTTTAGATGGGATCATCATAGTGGGGCCGGCCCTTATGATGGGATTAGTGCTATTTTACAAGGAGATACTACAGAATTTGTTTCCCCTCTCTTGGCCCTGTGAGGACACATTATGAAGGTGGCCACTTGCAAGCCCGGAAGAGAGACCTCCCTAGGGAAATGAATTGTCTGGCACCTTGATCTTGGACTTCCCAGCTTCCAGACTATAAGAAATAAATTTTTGTTGTTTAAGCCACCTAGTAAAAGGTATTTTTGTTATGGCAACCCAAGTTGACTAATACATTGGCAATATATAAATATGTTCCCACTAAAATCTAACTCATTCATTATAAAGTACATTAGTAATAAATTGCACTCACTGAAGTCATGTGTTATACCAGCTTATTAATATATTTTAACTGGATCTTAACTCTTGTATATTATACCAACAGGCTTAACATTGCTAAGGCAAGGGAATCATTGAATAAATGATGATATCTTCATACAATGCAATACCATGAAACCATCAAAAAGCACATTTAAAAGAATACTTCATAATATAAAAAAAAGTATATAAAACAAAACAAGCATATTTCATAACACAAAAAAAGTATACAATATAAAGCAAGTATACGACAAGGTCCAATTTTACAAGAAGAAAAGGCGTGCATATACATATTTAAAGGTGTGCAAAGAAATAAACCAAATAAGGAGATTATGTAATTCTAAGCCTTATGTATTCTAAGCCTTTCCAAGCCTTCTATAATGAATATGTTATTAATATAGTAACAGAAAATCACAAGTTTAATCAGAAAATATTAAACCTTTTTAACAGATTAACTTTAACAGTGATAAAAGAATGAATTAATATTCAAAATGCCTTAGCTTTAGAAAAATGTAACAATGAAAATGGAAGCAGAGAATTTAAGGAACATTTCATTAACTACCAACAGAGCAAGTTTCCTTAAAAATTACCTGTTGAAATTAAATGGATATATAAAAATTATACTTAAACTTTTTAAAAGAATATTGAATATCAATAATTATACTTATTAAAAAGAATTTACATATTTTAAGGGAAATATAAAAAATCCAAATACCTAGATAAAAT